>WHYT01013812.1:46857-81711 GCA_009806455.1 Tetrax tetrax | reverse complement strand
GAAATAGATTAACATTTGTTTTCCACAGTTACTAAAGTAGTAAAAGCTTTGAATACATTTGAGTTAATAGTAGGAACAGCTCAAAGGAGGTTGACATGTCTCATTTGGCTTATCCATATTCCCCTAGGAACTCGGGATGGAAAAGGTCTTCCGGTCAGTGAGAGCCTCTCCTATACTGAAAGAGGGTCAGTAAGCCTGGGCAACTTCTAACATAATCTTTGTCCTCGCAAGTCTCAGTGAAGGCGACTGTAACCCCGTTAGACAGCTTATTTATTGTGCTTTTTACCCTTGATATTTTTTCAGATATCTATCCAAGCTTTCTGTTCAGTAAGACAAGTTGATGCATACTCCCCCTATCCCCAGTGAATTCCCCACTATATTTGTAGTTCTTTAGTTATTGGGTTATGGTTTCCATGTTCACCCATTTTCTCTCTCTAAGTCTTTCTTACAGAAACAACATTTCAGCAGCCCTTTCTTACAGGTGACAGTTTTCTTCAGTTGACATAATGATTCTTTATTTTTGACTCTTCAGTTGACACACCTGTTTCTTACAGTAGTAGTAGCCCAGAATAAGGACAGACCTTCGGCTGAGTCATTTCTAGTGTGAGGTTTAGTGGGCTTGTGCCTTTCCAGAGTCCTGCTAAATTATGATGTCTGATTTTGGTATTTTCTTGAATGAGGATTTTCCTTTTGCGTAATAGTATGATGATGTTGGCTTCTCTGTGCTTTATGATCTACTTGGTCCAGTACAGTCTGGTGTCCTCTTGTGTCCCATTGTTACTTAAGTAGAGCTTTTCTTACACAATTGTGGGACCTGTGGTGCTTTATGATGTCTTTCTCAGATTTCATCATTTTGATTTTTGAGTCATCTTAACTCCGGATGGTGTTGGCAGGTAGTTCTCACCACCTTTCAGCTTGGTGCTGTTTGCTTGTTCTATTCCTATTCCTTTGTCCAAAGCGTGATTAAGACTATTAAGTGGTATACCTGCAGAACCTCACTATAAATGCTATCATACTTCTACAGCTGGTCATTGAGAATTATTAAAAACAAACAAACCAACCCTACTTTTGGACTTCTTTCTGCACAACTTTGTCCCAGTCATAGTCTAACTTGAGTGGGAGACTATTGCTTTTCTCCCAGTCACTAGGACAATTAGTCTATTAAACAGAGAAACTAGACTGTGTCAAGCCATTTGGCTTTAACCTTTAATGCTCCCAATTGTTAAATAATTTTGTTCTAGTATCTTTCTGAAATTTGTGTTAGGATGAGTCACCTACTACTTCCTGCATTTTTATTTACCCGTGTTGTGATTTCTCTTTTATTTTTTTTTCTTTTTCTCTTCAGTACTTGATGACTTCTTCCATCTTCCTGTAGTTCTTTAAACAATATGTTTCCAAGTATTAATTTCATTAGATGCTGTTGGCTGCTGCATATAAAAATCAGTAGAATCACAGAATGGTTAGGGTTGGAAAGGACCTTTAGAGGTCATCGAGTCCAACCCCCCTGCAAGGAGCAGGGACATCTCCAACCAGATCAGGTTGCTCAGAGCCCCATCCAACCTGGCCTTGAATGTTTCCAGGGATGGGGCATCCACCACCTCTCTGGGCAACCTGTTCCTGTGTTCCACCACCCTCATCTAAATCTGTCTCACTCTAATTTGAAACCAGTAGCCCAGTCTGTTTCTTATTCTAACTTGTACTCAGATCCCCTTTTTTAATTTGGTTATATGGAATTAAGCTTTTGTGTGGAGACTGAAGCAAAGAAGCCTTTATACCATCTGTTATTTGCTTTCTTTCCATGTTTGTTAATGGATATACTTCTTTCTTTCTATTTCCATGATTAAGTACTTTCCTTTGGGGCATGAGTAGTGCGTGTTTCAATGTGTTCAGCTTTTTTTTTAAAGTGGAAATGTCATCTTTGTTTTTAGTGCGACCAGTGGTATTCTTGCTCATTGTGTCTTTTCAAGGGAAAGTTATGATCTGTCCTAGTCTAAAAGCTACTGGGATTTGAATAAATGCCTACAATAAGATTAAGTATGTTAAAAGAGAAGTCTAGCTGGTAAGCAGAAAGCTCTTGTATCACCTATAGAGTGATGAGAAGTTACATTTTCTGGCCCGTGATTTTTCCTTTACTTTTCCTTTACTATTGTGACAGCCCAATATGCCTGTTCCTGTTTAATACTTGTTATAAGTGTCTATACTTTTACTCTTGAAAGTCAAGTTAGAACAGCCTGCTTTGCAGAACATTTTTTCAGAGTGTCAAATGATGTCATCTTGTTGGTTGATACAGTCAGCTACACAATACTTTCAAAGTAGGCTAGTGGAACAGAATATTAAGTGTTCATTTTTTATGCTCTCATGCAGTAGCTTATCCTGGTTTAAGTAGGACAGAGAGATCCTGAGGATTGTCTGTTCTCTCTGAAGTGCATTCCACTGGTATGTGGTACGTTGATGTAGAGCAGGCTTGAACTTGGAGAGTTCAGGTGCAGAATGCTGTTGGTAGGCTTTCGGCTGGCAGACTTTCCATCAGAAGTCAGACTGAAGACTACAAGATATGACTTTGACGTCTGCTACAAGTTTTTTCTTGTTTTCTTAGGAGTTGGGGGGTGGGGAGGATACGAACAATTGAAAGTTTTCCCATTCCAACTTACTGGAAGTTTCGGAATTACCTTCATACTTTTCCATAATGCTTGAATGTACTTTACCTGAACTGTACAGTTCAAATGACAGTGCTTGGTAGAAGAAAACGTATGAATGAGTGGGGGTTTTAAAAATCACTTTACTAAAAACAGAGTTCCTAACTCTAAAAGCTGGAAAAGGTTGGTTTGACACATGCAGTGAAAGGGAAGTTGTTTCTTACAGATGTCATTGAATTCTGTGATTAGGGTCATGAGCTAGAAATCTGTAATTGAACACGAAGGGAAGAAGAAAAGGTGAGGGCTCATGATTATGTGGCATCTTTTTCTATTAATATACATATTTTCTGAAGAGCATTAAGGACACTTGATTTTTTAGGGAAAATGTGTAGTCTTTTCCCCTACTTAAGGTGGACATCTTTGTTTCTAGAATGCTGCAGCCTTCTGGGAAGATCACACCTGCAGTGCAGAACAAGTAAGATAGGTCAGAAGCAAACTCCTTCCTGTTTGGTCACAAAACTAGCTGCGCCAAGAATTCGCCCTGTTTTGTGCAACAACTGTGCTGCTGCATCAGTATGAACCTCATGTTTTGCGTGTTTTTTTTTTTTTAATAGGTGCGAGAAGCGTCACAGTTTCTACAGGAAGGGGACAGAGGAGCAGCCTGGAGGATCCAATCCTTTGTGGGATTGGAAGTTGGGAGAGGTCACTTCCCCATGAATCCCAAGGATCTAGGGGTCTAAAAGACTGTAACCACTGCCTTCTCTGCAGATTCCCAAATACTGCCTCCTCAGGGAATGTTGTTAAGGAAATTGAGCTTCCTGATCCCTGCTCATATGTAGCAAATTCTCATCTAGGAAACATGAATTAGTTGATATCCATATGTTTCTCAAACAGGATATTTTCAATATAGCTGTCACTTATGCTGAGAATCAGTGAACCACAGTTTGTGGCATATGGGGAAGAATTTCTCTCCACAGTGTGTGAGGAATTGAAGCCTAAATACTGGTTGCTGGAGAAGTATCTTTTGATGACTGCTTTAAAAACTACCCATGAAGATGAATTTGGACTTTCTAAAGGTCCTGATACAGATATTTCTTCTTAGGGCAGACTGTTGTGCAGTGTACCAGTTGTCTTCAGGAGACCTGCTGGCCTCATCTGTTAAATGTCATCTGGAAAACAGGGCATTCCCTTTAAGGGAATGATTAAATAGGGATACTGCCTCAAGGGGTAGTTTTCTGCACATTTATACAGTGACTGATAAAACCATATGGGTCTTGTAAGTCTATTCTAATTGAATCAGCTTTTATTGAAAGACAGAATTGCTAGAAATGCACTGAATGGATGAATTCCAAGTAAATGATTCATGCTGTAAAACAGCTAGGAATATGAAAGCACTGTAAATCAGAGCTGTCTGAAAGTTAGAATTCAAATATACATAGGATGTGCAGGAGTTGCATTGTTACTCTGCAGTGTGCATGTGGATCTGTATTATGTTTTCCCATGCAGACCACTAGCTCATTGTTTGCACTGTCATAATTATTCAGTTGCATTATTTGCAGAGGCAGTGTAATGTGCTGTTAACACTCTAAGATATGGCAGAAGTGATGGTAATGAGAAAAAAATAATTTTGGATAACAACGTAAATTATCGATGTTGAAGATGCATTTAATCATGAACTACTTCAGTGTAGAACTAAAGACTAGTTTCTCACAAGATGGCTTTGTGTGGTGATTAGGGAGAGTATATTCATGTGGCACAGCAAGTGAAACATAGTTTAATCTGATAGTTTTTATTCTATGAATAGCTTAATAGAGTACTGATGGCTGAGGGAGGGTGAGCTGATCTGTGTCAGAATCCAAAGACTGCTTCTTCTGCTAGTAATTTAATTTAATTGCTAGCAGCTATTGTACTTGCGTTACAAGAACTGGTAATAGGAAATATGGTTTGTTTTTTTTTTTTTGCTTTTCACAGTGTGACTTCAACTGCTAAAAACTAGGAGTGGCATAATTACATGAACTGCTAGCTTCTGTGTAGAACACAGTTTGTGAGATCTAATTGGCCACAGTGTTTGCAATGATACTTAGTATACACAGTGTTCCTGATGAGTTCTTGTTTGCTTTAAATAATATCACTGATGTGCTTATGCAGAAATGAATATTTTTTTTTTCTTTTCTTTTTTTTCTGTCTTTGATATTGGGAGGTAGGTTGCGGTCAGGTTGCACTTGATCACAAAAATCAGCAATGGTAATGGAACAAATGTTTGTGCTGGGTTTTTTGTAAAGTTGAAAGAACAGCTTCCTTTGTTTTGGAATATTTTTTCCTCAGTATTTTGGCAGAAGCTAGAAGCTTTTGTTGCACAAGGTGCTGCACAAAGTTTGTGGACTAGATGTGATAGTCCATTAAAAGATAAATGTGATTTTTAAAAAGTAAACTTTGCTTATGTATCAAATCTAGAAAAAATAAAATGTTAAGTTAGTTGAAAAATTTTCTGATGGCAGAAAATAAAGTCTCAAAACTTTGTAGCTACTAATCGGAAATATGTGGAAGGATATATTAAAAGCTTAAAAGCTGTTGTGCATTTTGTGTATAGAAATGCATGACAATAGAATTATTCTGAATGTGTTTTGTATTTGACAAAAATAATCCTCCACTATTGAAGTTTGAAAAATATTTAATGCTTTAAGTGTTTACTGTCAAACTAGCACCTGAAAAATTCATTTTATTCTTGAGACACAAAAAAAAGATCAGTAACAAAGATAGGAAAATTGGTAGGGTAAAGATAGGGAAGTTTTTTCTCGGCTTCTGTACAACCAGACTTGCACATACTTACACCTTAATGATATGGATTTGTGCAAAAACTGGAATGAATAGCCTAAAGTGTAAGACTTAAACTTTTGCCTTCTCACTTGAAGTTTAATAAGGTTCTGCCATTCACTATGTGTCAAATGGACAGTTGACTGTCTGTGTTATTACATGAGAACAGTTACTGCAATGACTTAATGTGTGTCTGTTTGTCTCTGTTCTATTGATTTCTTTCCATATTATAAAGAACTTAAGTAACAGTTTCTTGACTCTTAGGAAATTCTTTACCTGCGCATTTGTAAGCCATGATAACAAGATGATGATGCTAAATTAAGTTTGGTTCCATTTATTTTATTTAAAGCTGTCAACACCATTGCAATGTCTATGTGAATATAGGCTTTGGCCTTCCAACATTTTTCATAGATTGCCAGTCTTTAAAAAAAAAAAAAAAAAGCAATCTCATTGAAGTTAAGGTCTTTGCAGACAGAACAACAGCTCAAAACAAGGAATACTGGGATAGCTGTGTATATGTTTATTTTTTTCCTTCTGTTTAGGTGAAGTTGCTTACACTTGCTATTATTAATGCCAGTTATAGTGGGAGGGAAAAGAGACTCTGAAAGGGGCAGAGATGCAAAAATTGATAGCGTCATTATAACCTGTTTTGCAGAAAGACTTCTGAAAAAGAGCGAAAATATGCCTGAGGAAGTGGGAATGTTAATTACATGATATTTGTAAAGTAACTGGTTATCAGTATGCGAGGGTGGGGAGAGGCATATAACTGTATTAAAACTAATTGACTAGTGAATGGGAGGAAAGTTTATTTACTTCTTAGAAGCTTATACTTCATAGTACCGCATTACTTGTTACAGAAATTTAACCTGATTTTTTTTTTTTTTTTTCCTCCATTCTGGAGCCATTTAGACCTTCTGGCATCTAAATCTCCATCATCAGTCCATCATGAAGAAGTCACATTCCATAGCTGCTGGTTGTAACCTGTCCTGTGATCTTCAGAGTAAAAAGCTGTCTAAGCCCCATTACAAAGTTAGATAATTAATGTCTTTCTGAAAACACACAGGAAGCCTATCGTACTATGATATTGCTACAACATTTAGCTATGGCTGTACCCTGTAAAACTTACTGAGATAAATGCCATAAGAATTGCTCAAAACATTCATACCTAAGTGAAGCTGTTCTCCTAATGATATGTGTTACAGGAGTAGTCTTTCACTTAGAAAATCTGCCTAAACCCACTTGTTCATATCCTTCTTTTTATCAGTTTGTTTAAAAAGCTGTTTACTGTAAAAATCACACATCTTTCCAGCTGACTCCCTGTATACATCTACTTGCTTTGGAGATCAGAAACAACTTTTTATTTCAAAATTAATTACTCTAATTACTGTATTAAGAGATACTTGAGAATGTGAACTTCAGTAGTTACAGAAATGAGGACATGTGGTGAAGGAGATTTGAGTAGGGACTAGCAAGAACATGATGATGAAGTAGAAAGTATGCAAAGATAAGCTTTTCTTGAGATTTCAGTAATGACTGTGAGCTAGAAAAATGGAGATTAGAGTATTACTGTGGATATCAGATTTCTATTAGCTTCTTGAGACATTAATATTTAGGATAGACATGAGTGGAAAATGATCTTCAAATAAGTTATAAGATATTTAAAGCCTGTACATTTGTATTGGGAAATGATCCAGTCTAGTAATGAAAGAACAGAGTAGGATTTGAATGATTTGACTTTGTTCTCAACAAGATTTTAATGCACTTAACTATATTCTGTGTAGACTTTTAAAAGGCATGCATGATACAAACCATCAGTATAACAAGATTTTTATTAGGATTTGGTTAAACCTAACCTTATTTCTTCCAATATTTTTGTTTAGTTCACAATGGCATATTGTTAGTTGAGTAACTTAAAGTGGAATTATTTAAGAAAAAAATGAACAAGTACTTACTCTAATATTAGCTTTATGGGGGTTTTTGGTGTTGGTTCTGAGGAGTGTTGAGCAGGGTGGTCTGTAGGCTTATTCCACAGATGCACAGCTCTGTGGAATGAGCATGTGTGGTTTTTCTTGGTGAGCTGTGACATCAGGTCTCATACTGCCTTGCAAATGCATTCTAAAAACACTCGTGGAAGTGTTTTAAACCATTTCAATTTCTTTTAATCTAGTTTTACAGAATTTTAGACTAGTCAAGGTATGAGAGTCTTTTAACAGCTTTGTGAAATTATCCAGCAAAGTGATATTTATGAAGAGATATTTACAAAACTACTTGATCAGATATCTGATGTAAGGTTTTATATGATTTAGACAGTCATAACCGTCATGAGGGTGGCTTTGTGTTGTCTGGAGGTGGGGAATATATGACAAGATAATAAAGAAGCAAAGGAGCAATACAAAATATTGAGTATCACAACAGCATGCATTTCTAAGTACAAATATCTGAAATACAGCCCTGTATTAAAGTTATGCCATGAATTTTCCAACAATGTATTCACCTGACTGATGTAAAATACGTTTCGTGTTACCAAATGGGTAGCACACTTTAAAATATGGTCATTGGAAATGGCCTCCATCCTGTTATTTTCTGCCTAAAGGCTGAAGCTGTGAGGAGGAGATGACTAAATTTAATTAATTCCAAGGTCTGCCCTCCTTTATCAGGGATTACTCTTATTTCCAGTGGCAATTCACTACAAAATACAGACAACTAAAGACTTTCAGTCCACCTCCTATCACAAGAATTCAATTTGCTACCACACTCTAAAAGAATTGAAAGCTGGAAAAACTCAAGCCTGTTAACAAGGCATTTCTGAAATCCTTGCTTGATGAGGGAGTATCAGAAGCTGGTGGAGGAAGAGTACTAGTACATGATTGAAATTAGAATTCCATTTGAAAAAAAATATGGAGTGTCTTAACTCAGCTTAATCAGAAACACACAGAGGCCCCACAGTAGCAGATGGAAAGGCGATAGGCAAGTCTGCAGGGCACTAGAGAGAGAGGAATACTTTTTTTTTTTTAATGGTAACTTCTAGGTGAACAAAATACACACAACTTTTGTAGGTTTGCTGTGAAGTAAAAAAAATTAAATGTGGTGCAGAGTAAGCTTAGAAGAGTTTGATAACAGCTTCTAAAAGCTTCCATTTCAAAAAGAAGACAGATCCCCCAAAAGAGGTGGATTGGAGGGAGGACAACAAGGCACAATTAAAATAGAAATTAATTGTGTCATGGTAACAGTGTTTTTATATATTACTGTAAGTTGTATGCTGTTTTCAGGTATCCACAGTTCTATCAGTCTTGTAGACAGTGTAAACACATATATTTGATGAGTCTGAACCTTCTAGCATGGTTGAATACCTTTAAAATTCAGATGTTATACTGGAGATAGTCTAGAGGACTGTATAGTTTGGGGCACAACCAAGATTTTAAGTATGAATCCTAGTGGACATGGCGGGTTTGCGAGAAATGTAGGAAGAGTGATTAATCTTTGAAGTATCATATAATAACTTAACTACGAAGTCAGCCTGTGGGGAAGGTGCTAGTTTTGAATTTGAGAAGAATGCACATTAATTAATGCTTCCCTTGCATTTGGCAGTAATTTTGAAAAGTGTCTTAAAATTGTAATGCTATTTGAATTGTTACAGCAATATAACACGTTGCTGTGCACCACCTTGTTATCAGAACTGCCTGCAGGAAGGCTCCACATTAAAGTTGTTTTCTGTCCAAAGCTACTGAGCATTTGCAGGGGCTTAAGCGTGCACATTGCTGGTTACTGCTTACCAGCTTATCCTCGATACTTTATTTATATTTCTGTAGATACATGAGATACATTTTATGTGGGAGTCAGGGGACAACAGAGCTGTCAAAAGAAGCAAGCAGTGTAATTATAAGCAAATTAAAGCAAAGCAGCTCCACTTAAAGTAAGGATGAGTGCTAGAACAAAAATGTCTAGCTATCCAAATAGAAACAAGCTGAATTTCAGCATGACTTGAAGCAGAAGTTGCATAAGCTTGTACATAGAGGATAAGATAGAAGGAAGAATCAAAGGGGTATTAGATAGAAAGTCGAGGCATTGTCATGACGATATTCTAGTAGGTTGGTTTTTTTTTTGTGACTGTCAGAAATGTGTGATTTTTGGGAAGGTAGCTTTTTAAGCAATTGTCCTTCACAAGTAGTAAACAAAGAAGAAAGTGGAATACAGGAAAACTTGTAGTGGTTCGAGGAGCTGACTGACTTTCTCTGATGCCTGGTGATTCGTTCGAGGTATTTTTCTCCTAGAAGCTGAGCTTGATCTCTTACACTTTGCCTGAAGATGCTTAATTTGGAATGCCTGACTTTGATTTTAGAGTTTCTACTACCTTAGTCAAAATTATGACATGTGTTCTGGGTTTGATGCATAGTGCACCAGCACACCGTGTGTTTATAATGCAGCTTTTGGAATAAACTCCAGGACTTTCCCAAGGAGGCATCATAAAAAAAAACCTGTGTGTGGAGTTTGTAAAAGTGAAAGCATTTCTTTTTTTTTTTTTTTTTTTTTTTTTTTTTTTCCCCTATACTGATCCCATTCTTTAGCAATCACCTTTGCAAGTTTGACCAAAGATTACTTACGTTTGTTACTGCTTGTAAGGATTTTTGGCAACAGCAATTTTGGTAATTCTTGAAGAACCCTGAAGAGTGAAATCCAAGGCACTGATTGACTAGATCACTGATTTCCAAAGAATTAGCTTTGCCATGCCTTGTTGGTGGGACAGAACAGACTGCGGAAGTGTGAATGAAGCTGATGTTCACGAACATGCTGGACTCATTACTGGAGTCCTGTGCAGTGAGGGCTTTAAAACAATAAAAAGTAGAAGATTTGGGAACTTCCGTTAGCTTGGAAGCATTTATTCTGTCCTCCTGAGTCACCTGAAAGGGAGGAGTACTTTGTGTTTAAAGAATAATGTGGATTTTTCACTTTTGAGGAAAGGATTCTGTGACCAAGGGCAAGACAAAATCAGTGAGGCTTCTGTTCCAAATATTTCTGACCTCTCTTTCTTGAGGGATGAATCTGCTGTCTTGAATAAAAGGTCAGTGTGTCCCTGCAGGGAAGTTTAGATAAATGCTACTGCTTAAGGATTAGGGGTGCCTTTGAATAAAACCTCCTTAAGTCTCTGATTTTTTTTTTTAAAGTGATGATCTTTTACAGTGGAGGAAAGGAGAAAATTTGTGTGCAAAGTTGAAGTTATGGAATGTATGGGATACCATGTAGAGATTCTACATAAAAACAGGTGAAGAATTTTGAAGAAATACCACAGATTTTGTTTTGCTCAGGAGCTGGCTTTTCTCGGAATGAAAATATGGTAAAAGAGAAGATACTGCTGATCAGCCTGAAAGCTCAGACTGTTCTGATGAATAAATGATTCCTGGTGTGTAATAGTTACCTGTTCTGTTTGATGGTATGAACATCTTATCTGTTTCATTGAATCCTGTCTTTCAAAAGGTAGCTTCTTAGTATCTGGAAGAGAAACTTGCATCCATGAACCAAAACCAAACCAATACCATATTGATGAGCTACGACATAACTTCATTCTGTAGGAATAGTGTTTCACAGGCAATTTATGTTTTCAAACCAGACCAGCTTTGTTGTAAAGAGACCAAGTTATTCACTGTTACAAATTGGTCAGAATTCTTTTTACATAGATTGTTGGGGAATACCGGGTAAGGGAAATTAAGGAAGCATATACTGCTGCGAGATGTCCAAAATTACTTATGAGCATGAAGGCATTGTGTTGAGCTCTGGGAGAGGGAAATGACTCTAGGCAAAAGTTCTAGATATCTTTTGGTCTAGTGCACTGAGTGTATTTTGAATGAGTACTTTTAATCTGTAGGCATGTAAGTTGCTATGCTATAAAGCTTTTTCTTTTTCTTTTTTTTTTTTTTTTTTTTAAGAATACCAGCAATGAAAACTAGTTCATCTTTCTCAGTATTAAATATTTGCTTCCTTTGAGAGCATCAGTGTTGAATGTGTTTCTGCACACAAAACTTGAAGTCTCTGCAGCCTCTGTACACACACCCTCTAAACCAATGGCTAGGTCAAATCCTGCAAGATAAAATATAATCACATCCTGCAACAAGAATAGAGTTAAAATTATTACATCCTTGTCATTTAGCATTAATGGGAATTGTAGGGAAGACAGAAATTGTATCCTTGAATGTTTGTATTACTGTCTCTTGGCTTTTTTTAAAAAATGAAAATGTTAGTTTAATTTTCCCTATTTTTTAAAGGAGATTATGAAGTGTGTGAGTATATGCAGAATCTTGAAAGCAACATTGGAATTAGGTAATTAATAAAACCATAAATGGGTGAGCTTGGAATAGAAATGTAGCTAGAAGTGTGGCTGATGTTAACTTAGAAGAAAGATAACACTAGCTGAAAAGGAAAACTAAGTGGTAGAGAAGGAGAGGTGTAATATTGGGAGCTGTGATGTTTAGTGGTATCTTGAAAGCTCAATAAATCAGTTTGTTGGTACGGCTGCAGTGCTTAGGGCCTAAACCATGAATTTCACCTCTGTTGGAAAGAATTGATAGCTCTTATCTTTTGTAATAGTGTATGCCTCTCTTGATTAATGTTCCACTTAAAATGACTGAAGTGAAATTATTAGATAAAAATGCAAAGTTTTGAGGGGCTGACTAAGCAGTATGTATTGTATTTATGAACATTTCTGCCTGTAGTTCTGGATTGTTCAGTTGTAAAGTCACTCCCAGTGGTAGAGGCAAAAAAATGCTTGTAATCATATTGCAGAAGTTTATAGAGCTTCTTTCTTAACACCAGTTAGCTCAGGTGCTCTTCAATATGCACAAAAAGCAAATTACCATAAATATATTGATGAAATAAAAGGCGGTGTTAACATTGTCTGTATATACTTAATCTGTGGCAGCCTATTGCAGGGAGTCTTTGACTTAGTGGTTTTGAAAACCAGTAATTTAAAATGTCATATTTTGGCAAATCATCAAAATCAATTTCCTGTTACAAGAATAGTTTTTCTTCTATTTATCTTCTCTGTGAGAAAGCCTTCTCTGTATGAATTCCTTCATGCTTGAATGACATGATTCAGCTACCACTAAATCGTGTGCAGTTCTATCAGGTAAAGTTATCTCCTGAAGCCTGCACGGCTTGCGAAGTGCTTGGTTGCAGTTCAGTAGCCCCTTTTGAGTACCTGGGGAAAAAAAAAGTTGAATGCTTGAAAGACTCAGTGTTGAGAGATGTGAATTTATTTTTTTCTCAATTTTTTAATGTAAAAACATAGAATGCTTCATTTAAGAGATCTGGAAGTGACAAAGCAGATAATAAATTTAAAAACATAGATATAACTGATAGACAGCTATAGAAATAACTGGCAACAAGAAGATGGATGTTTAATAGGGAGGAATAAAATAAGTGAGTGGAATTTCATGTCAGCAAAACCACATAGAATCTCTTGATTCATTTTTAGTGCATCTCTCCAAACATGATTTCTCTAGGGTTTTTTGTTGTTGTTGTTGGTTTTTGGGTTTTTTTTTTTCTTTTTAGATCTTGACCAACTTCTGTTCCTTGTGGCAAAGATCTTTTTTTGTCAGTCTCATTTGTTTTATGGTACTAGAAACAGAAGTTCTACACCTAGACCTTGGTTCTAAGCTTAATTTCCCAGCTGTACTCTAATAGGCATTATCTTGCTTGCCCTCAGGAACTGAAATTGTTGCAAATTAAGAACTAAAATAGTTGCCTAAGAATTTTCCCCCCCCCCCCCTACCCCTTTTTAACAAGTTTCCGTGATCATAGTGTTATCCACAGCCCTGGGCAAATAATTAATTCTGTGTTGAAAAGCTCACTACTGTCTTACTTCGTAAGTAGCATTATTCTCTCGGGTCACTATGTAGTAATGACGGGATTGTCACTTGGCTGTCACTAGAAATATTCACTCCCTGTATCCCTGTCTCCTGGAGCAATCTTAAAATCAAGACAGATTATCAGTTTTGTTTATATATCATAAGTGTTTTCCACCTGAAACGATAAGGTTGTACATCAATTACACTTTGGTTCTTCTTGCTTTGGTATGAATTACTATGATGAAAGGTCACAACAATTCTGAGACAAGTTTTCTTAAAAATGTCTTATGTACCGTGTCTGTATAAACAATGGTAGTCTGTCGAGTAATTTCAGACATACTGTGTGTTTTCCAAGGTCCTAGGTGCAATGCTCTGCTGAAAAGCATGTAGTAGCATATATTTGCCAGTTGATATAAGCTGGGTAGTTTTCACAGTGATCCATTGCTGATCTTCACCTCTCCATGAGTTAGTCTGGGCTTAGTTCATGAGTGGGTATGCGGTAGTCTAATTTTTAGTCTAATTTTGTGTTGACATTTTTAATAGTCTTTAGTTTTACTTTAATTCATTAAGGACTTGCTGTGAAGACTCATGAAATCTCAGCTGGTTTATATTAACTGCCTTTCCCACGCTTTATGGATTCTTGTAACTTGGCTTTCACTCTGTAACATGAACTGTTTCAATTGTTACTGAAAATGTAACTTGCTGATGGGAGCTGCCTTGATTTTCTGCTTTTGTTATTTATTTGACACTTCACCTAAGCAAGAAGTGCCAGTAGTGTGATTCTGTGGGTTGGGATAAGTAAGTAAGTAGCTTCTGTTGCTTTAATAAACACTTTGTATTTTCATAGTATCATAGTACACATAATTTGTCCTTTTTCTGTTTAAAAAACCCAACAACACAATCCAACTAGCAAAACCCAGGAGCTTGGCAGGGTAAACATTCCGCTAGAGAAGAAATTTGCATCTTCAAAGCCTTAACATAATCACAGAACCTTCCTTTTTGTATGTCATGACTTGAAATTTTTTAATTCCCAAATCTCAAAATAAAGAAATACACATGCATTGGAAAGAGTAAAATGTTTCATTTCAAGTTAGAATCGTTGTATTCCAATACAAAATAAAATAAAAATGAAGCAATTTCAAAATAATATTTCAGCAAATGTAAAAATAACACACTGTTGCAATTCCTTTGCCTGCTGTTCCTCTTCTCATCCTGGTTTTTAGTTTGGATCAAAACTTAGAAATGAAACTTGCTCTGTGTATACCGATGGAATGTGGTTGGAAGTTTGTGTTGCTAGTGTTTAAAGTATATATGTTCTGAAGCTATATCCTACTAATACTGGTGCAGTATATTTTTTTTTCCAGTGAATAACTTGATAAAAATGATACACAACTTACTAGGATTTGTCATTGCTTTCAATGAATTTGTTTAAGCTGAAAACACTTGAAGTTTTACTTTATAACGCTAACCATGGCTTTAGTTCTAATACCTCAAAGGTCAGCTTTTTCCTTTTTCTCATATGGATCATATACTTCTGTACTGGAGTACACTCAAAACAGACCCCTTCATCACTTGGATGGGGCTGGAAGCAGGTGGTGAAGTATTCCCTCTGGAAGCTTCATCTTTTGGAGTCCACTCCGTGTAAGTGTCTGTCTGGGTGTGACAAGTGGGTGAAGAGGGCACATTGCAAAGTCTTGTCTCTAAATCCTTAAAAAAACCCCCCAAAACTCATTTGTTGATAATACAATAATTAAGTATGAGAAGCAAGATAATTTTTAGCAATATTTCTTTTTATGGTGATTTTTAATGATAACAACTGAAGTGTAGAGAGTTTGAGACTTGTTGTAAAGTCTAAGCATTATGCGTGTCATATATATCTGCACACAGGAAACCTCGACCTGTCTCTCAGCTGGTTGCACAACAGGTTCCTCAGCAATTCATGCCCCCTACGCAATCGAAGAAAGAGAAAAAAGACAAAGTAGAAAAGGAAAAAAGCGAAAAGGAAACAACAAGCAAAAAGAACAGTCATAAGAAAACCAGGTAAAAATTTTAGAAACTTTTGCAGTATTGATAAAACATAATTTAGAAAAGAAAATGTTCCATGATTTTACTGCTTCGTAAGTGCTGTGGCAAACTGTTTCAACAATAAGGCTAAATATTTGTGTGTGAAGTTTCATTGGCTTAGGATGTCTATTAAATGTGAAGAAAACCTGTAGTTTGTAATTTTAACCAGAAGATGGAGACTAGCTGAATATACGAGAGAAAGACTTGGGTATTTTTTTAAGGGTTACAGATGTATTTGTCACACCATACAAAACTGTAGATAGGCAAACGGATGATACTAATCTCTGGAAAAGAGAGGGGACAGGAGTGACTAGTTTTCATGCAAAATGATAGGAGAGAGGGAGAACCAGTACCTGACTGCAGAAGAGTAGGAAAGTAACGTGGTTATTGCTGTCCTTGCAGAGTCAGAATAAACTTTGATGGGCTGAACTAGGGGATAAATTAATGTGACAGGATAAGGCATGTATATTACCTAGTGATAAAAATCTCTATGCTACATATGGGATGCTGAAGGAAACCTTGGACTCTTAGAACTGGGAACATGAAATATTACAGTACGGACAAGCACTTGTAAAAGCCTTGATCTTGCTGTAAGACCAGGTGGAAGGAGGGTGCTAACTGCAAAACAAAAGCAGCAAGTTTAACCCCTAAGTCATCAGTCTAGGCATAAAGTTATTGTGGCAAGAATGCTGTGCCAAAAAAAGCTGAGAAGTATACAAGAAATGTAGTCTAATCAAACGTGGGAGGAATTTTTTTTTTTTTTTTTTTTTTTTTTTTTAATCTTGGAAGCATTCCAAAGTAGTCCAGCCAAGAAAGATTCTTTGGGATTAATTGTACAGAGAAGTAGCAGATGCTTCTCTTGTGCCTGAAATAGGATCGTCAGGATCAGAACTAGGGAGAGACTGGGAGTCAAGAAAGAGCAGTCATTAAGAAAGTCATGGTTAGGATTAAGGACGCTGAGATGTTCCTTCATTTTCTTTTTAATACTCAAAGTTACTAGCTTACCTTATGCAGCCAAAGTACTTCAGTTATGAAGAATTTGAAGTTATAGTGAGTTTTTATTAAGCTAATTGAAATATTGATGGTTGAACTGCAATAGTACATTAAAAATGCAAAAGTGAGGTAGGGAAGGAGGGAGACATTTAAAAAATAATTTTAAAACATCTTAGACTGAAATACCAGTATTGAGATTTACATTAAAAATTGCTATTTGAAATAATTAGGCTACTTTTTTTTCTGTTTTAATGTTTCAAACAGTTCAATTTTTTCACAGAATTGATTCACTAGGTAGGATAGCAAGTTATGAATGCATCATTAGTTTAAGCAGATTTCTTGAGTATCCTTTGGAAAAAGGATATCCTTTTCTCTTTGCCTTATAACTTGTATATTATTGCTGGAAATGTCCATAAAAATCTGGATGTGCACTCAATATGATTAATAAGCTCCAGGCATGGCATTTACACAGGTTGATAATGCTGAATTTTTCTCTTCGTTCCTATGTTACAGAGCAGCAGATTTTCAGTTTTCTCTTAAATTTTTCAGTCATGCTACTTCAGCCTCAAGGGAACAAGATGTCAAAGCCTATCTCTGTTCTAGTGGAGGAAAGGCATGAGGTGTTTTGGCTGAAGTGACTGGGAACCAATTCTATTTCAAAGTCAGATGATAGGGTAAAGGTTAGGGCTTTGCTGTTAGCACACCTGCTAACATGTGATGTCATTAATTTATTTTATTGCAACTTGAGCTAGTGAAAGCTATGGAGTCAGTTAAATCGTAAAGCTATGCTGTTCATAACCGCTTGTATAAATTCAGCTGTCTGGTGACAGTTTGTCACGGTACTCAAAGGAAAGTAGTAAATTGAAAATACTTTGTGCTCATCACTAGCAAAAATATGATGGCAAAATATAAGTCAAAGTGTTCTTTAGTTCTTTTTGTTGTGAAAATCAAACAATTGAAAGATTAGATGAAGAGACTTACCTGTCAGCACTGTGTGTAATACTCAGCTCTTGTGCATAGTTTAAATCACAGCATATGCCAGGAATACCAGAGTTATACTGTGAACAGAAAGTCCAATTCAAATAGTATACTAGCAGTCCTAGTGAGGTTTTGAAGTAAGTAATACCTCCTGCAAGTTAATACTACCTATGCTGTTGAAATCAAAAGATAGACACCAACATCTTCACTATTGAACATCATTCTCTGCTTAGAATTGCTGCTTAAGGCTGCTGCAGAGATGGATGTTTCTTTAGACCAAATGTATAATTTTCTATAGACACAATAAAGAAAGACTTAATTTTTAAAAGTAAAAACCTTTATATGTGCAGCACATCCATATTGCTGCACAGTTAGATAATTCAAAAGGTCAACTTTTAAATAATCTTAGGAGATAGTAATATGTTATGTTCAGCTATTTTAATGTAAAACTAGGAAACACTCAACCATAAATACTTGTGGTAAGTTGTTTTCCTATGTATTATAGGTTGCACATAGCAGTCTTACATACACATGTATGTTCTCTAGAGCTGCTGAAGAGTAGGAGGAAGACAAGATAATAAGATGATGTGTGTGCTTTTAATATGATTATTTACTTTATTTAGGCCAAGATTGAAAAATGTGGACCGAAGTAGCGCTCAGCATTTGGAAGTTACCGTTGGAGATCTGACAGTCATAATTACAGACTTTAAGGAGAAAACTAAGTCACCACCTGCTTCCAGTGCTGCTTCTGCAGATCAACACAGTCAGAGTGGTTCCAGCTCTGACAACACAGAGAGGGGAATGTCCAGGTCGTCTTCACCCAGAGGAGAAGCATCATCACTGAATGGGGAATCTCATTAAAGTTTATTTCCTCCAATTTCTTTAGTCTCTTCTCTTCAAAACATGCAAATACATAACTTCTGTCACCTGTTACCACATTTTCATGACAGATTATTCATGCACAATTGGTATGTTGACTGGAACATAATTTATGCAGTTTTAAAAAAAGAAAAAAAGTGCAGTAGTAGAAACAATAATTTAAAATGCAATCTACAAATGCTTACAAAGCATTTTCAGACCAACTTTTTAAAGGTAAAGGTGCCATGAAAATGTGGTTTGAATGTTCATTATGCAGTGTTATTGGTAAGTCCATTTTCACTTTTAGTTTAGTGAATTCTAACACAACTCTTGGAGTCTCTACTATTGGCATGTACTGAATTTAAATTTTTATACCATACTTCAAGCTGCCTAAATATGTATTATTTGAGAATTGTGAAACATAGTTATATGTATGCAAGTCAGAGATCAACTTAATCAACTATTGCTGCAACAGAATTTTCATAATAATTATCTTCTTAAAAACACCTGCTGGTACTTGGTGTGGTTAAATAGGAAAAATGTTATTAAATAAACATTTGTATGAATTTTTGCCAATGTTTGACACATTTTACTAGATTACTGTTACTGAATTATGTTGATGGTTTTACCAATATTTTTTCACACTTAAAACACTTATTGTAATGTTTACAAGCGAAATAGAAAACACATTCTAAGCATTGATTGGTTAACCTTACAATTCAGGTAAAGTACCATATTGTCACTGTACACTGGTATTCTATGTTGTGTAATAAACACTGAACCTCAGATGACAACGCATTTGGCAAAAACTAACATTTGGAAATCTGAAAGTTTGGAAAAGCTTTAAAAGTAACAGAAATGTTCTCATTTCTGCTCAGTGCTGTTTCCTTGCCCCAAAACTATCTAGGGTTATATAGTCACTAATCATTTCATTACAGGAATATCAGATGTTGCACAAAAATAAGAAAATAACAATACTATTAATTTTTTATTCCCGAGTAAATTTGTCTAATTTTTATTTGGCCTATTAGAATATATTATGTCATAAATCATATGAAAATACTCAGTACCCTACTTTATGGCATAAACTGTCAACATTTACAAACTTAGCAATATACTGATACAGAGCAGAACTATTTACAATCCCATCTGGTTTTATGTAAAATTACCAATAAAATATTTTTGTGAATACAGATTTTGCATTTTTGTTTACAACCAATAAGTGTTTTGATACACACATACAATCCATGTGTAGATCTTAAATTATAGATTCAGATTGGGTGCAAAAGTCCATTTAGCTTCTTTTAGTGAGGTAGTCCACTTACACCCCTGTGATGCTTTTCTTTTTCATTGAAAGTAAATATATTTTTAAGCCCATGTAAAAGTTGGATGGACCTTCTTGGTAATGAATTTAGCCCCAAATTATTACCAACATATGATACGTCTTCTTAACAGCTAAAACAATGGATTTTTGTAGCCCCTGACAATTGTGATGTTTGGTGGTTTCTTGTAGTAATGTATTTTTCCGTTTTTAATGCAGTACTTCTACAGGCACAATGGTACTGTTCTATTTTGTAAGATGCTAGTTGTGAAATACAGTTAGTTGCATAAAATGGAAGTCTGATGTGATATCTGAGAACATACATACCTCATTCCTTGGTGTTGCTGTTTAAACTTTTTAGACATCAAATGTTAATTATAGGCTATTTCAGATGGATAACTACTGACCTGTTTATTATGTATTCTACTTTATCTTACTAAATAGGATGTCTGTTTATTGCCATTACCTGGCCAAAGCTTAGTATCTGTAAAACAATGCATTTTAAGGTTCTTAAATGTTTTGGGGGCTGGGCTGGTGTTCAGAATAACATACACTAGTTTTTAAAAGAAAAATACATGCTTCTCAACTTTATTTTTTTATATTTTATTTTTAGGTGGGACTATTTGCAGAATATACTGATGTAATGGATTACAAGAGAGCTGAAACTGTTCAAAGTAAGCAGTTTAATGATAGCAGATCTCATGCAAGATGTTTTATGAAATGTGTTTCTAATTTAAAATGTAATGACTGCTAGCACATTTCAGAATTCCTTGCAAACAAATAATAATCTATTACCAGTAGTTCACTAAATGGGAAACATATTTTCATTTAACTTTATGTGAATAAACCACCCAGCGCTGCCAACAAGAGGTCTCTGTATCTTCGGAAATAAGTAGCCATTTGGTTTGGAAGGAAGGGAGTATGGAGTGGATTTTACTATGACTCAGCTGTCTCTAGAGAATAATCTCAAAAATGTGGTACAAGTACGGTTATAATTAAAAAGAATGCAGAAAAGTCTCACTGTTCTTTATGGAATAAGACACAGAAAAGCAATTCCTAACCACAGATACAACGCGAGTCGGCTAGGATCTAAAAACTGAGCTGTGGTGGTTTGAACTATTATGTTGCCAGTGTTTACATTGCAGTGATGCCTGTTTTTGGCATTAAAAAAGTTAAGATTATTTTTGCCTTTTTGTGTTTAAAGGGATGTGACAATACTGACAGCAGAGTAGACAAATTCTAAGTAGAATATGCCATTTGACTCTGTTAATAATGTTATAATTTAATTGAACTTCACTTTCATAATTTTAAAACAATTTTGGCTTGTAGTAATCCTAAGTCCTTTTCTAACTGTAAATATATTTAAAAGCATCTTTACTCCATTTATAAAAAGTGAAAATTTAATGTTGTAATGTGTTTTGATTAGCTATTTTTCTCTGTGCTCTCCACATAAGAACTGTTATTTGTTAAATTCTATATATGCACCCGTCTTTAACAGCCATACATCCTGGGTTCTTCATGAAATGGTGACCCAACACAGACGAGTGTGATAGTGTTCCATGTAAATGAGTTCCTTTATGTGCTGATTGATTGTCTGGTTTCAGAAAGGAAAAGGGGGGAGAAACGGGGGAAAATGAAGGATAATTAGTTCATTGATTAGTTCATTGATCATAGTACAATAATTCAGTCTCTTATGTTCCTGACTTTGCCACTAATTGTAGGTGGTATAAGGAACAGAACAAATATACAATTGTAGACTATGATCCTTTTTTTTCCTGAAATTAAGTCTGCATATTGGAGATAAACAAAAGGTGTTCTACTTAGTAGCAGGTTAAATTATGTCATATAAAATTTGATTCTCACAGAAGAGGTAGTTAAAAAAAAAAACAAAACAAAAAAAACCCCAAACTTAAAAATTCTTGATATTAAGTCTTGAAATTAAGACTATGACTGAAGTTTTAACCTATTCCATGTTTCTCTAACAGAGTTGATGTTTTGTGGCATAGATTGTAAAATCTCAAAAAATGTTTTGATTTTATAATTGGTGCACTTCACCTCTTTAAATATATTTTTAGGTAGCCACGTAAGTTAGAATACTTAATTTGTTTCCACCAGTTCACTCTAGTTTTCAGGCAGGTGGTCTAAACTTGACATAAGTGTATGGCTCTGCATCTTAGAGTCTTTAATTTTTCTCTCTCCTGTCTCAAAAGCCGGACACTTTCCCATATTATGCTGATTGATTATACTTTTGTTATACAGGATGGATTTGGCAGAGAAGTGACTATTGTGTACTTTTCATGTACATCCAGGGTTCTTTAACTGTATCTGCTTGTTTTTTTCTGTCACATGCCTTTATTTGACTCTGCTCCCTACCAGGGAATCTGGGCAGACTTCCTTTCAAATATCAGAAACTATATGGAAATTGAAATGCCATTCAATTTAATTTCTGCAAAGGGAGCAGCAAGTGCTATACTTGTAGTAAATTTGACCTGTGCTTACTCAGGAATAAGATAGGTAAGATAAAAAGTTAATGCAGGCTTTGGCGATGATAATTTGCAAATGCGTACTTGTATCAATGTTAAGATTTGGGTGTGCTGAAAATACTGTTTGAGCTTTTGAAGGTTTTTCTTACCTGAAATTATGCCCAACTTACGTCAAAGCAGTCTCAGTTTGAAAGGGTGTAACTTCACAACCTTTCTCCTCTTGTTAAAAGAGATTTAAGAGATTTGTCTAAGACAGCAATCAGATATTGAACTTAGTTTGATTTAAGTTTGGTTTAAGTTTGATTTAAGAGGAACCCGTGTTGTAGTAAGAATTAACAGGCTTTAACTACTAAATTAAAATTGGAAAAGTACTTCACAAGTTAATTACAAATCGGTGCTTTACAGAAATTATTTTAAGTTCCTGTCTAGATGGATATAAATGGTGCAACAGCAATGGACAGCTGTACACTTGCTCGGAAATGGTATTATCCAACAGGAAGTGATGTTTAAGTGACTTTGGTAAGATATTACACCAGAATTTTCTGATAAGTCTATGAACAAGGCCTAGGAGTCCAGGTGTCCCGCCCCCACATAAATTATACCATTGGATTCAAATAGTGAAAGAAAATGCAGCAAATAAATTAGTTCTAGGTCCTAGAGTCTTATTAATGCAGGAGCAGTTTACAGCTTCTGTTTAACTGCATCGGTGAAAATTAATTAAAATGAACCACCATTGTATAATACTTAATCCCTCAGGAGATGTTTTTGATCCTAATCTTGCCCCTTTGATTATGGGAAACAGATAAAAGTCATCTGAAAGAACTTGCTTTGTCCACTGACACAGGGGATTTTAAGAGCAGACAATTTAATGTGCACAGGAAGTTTTAGCTGTACTTTTAAGGATTTAAACTTGGAAGATGGAGGGTAAAAGCATATTCCATAGCTAAGAATCATCACAAGAGATTGCTGTACCATTTGGGGGTTGTAAAAGACAAAATGATAATGTTATCTAATCCCTCCTTGTCCCATATGTTTAAAAAGAAAATTACCACCAGACAAAAATATTGTTCCAGTAGCAATAATTTAAAGAATAGTTTCAAAATTTTAATTATTTTGTGGAAGGTATGGCACATCTTGACAGAGGTAGGAATATTTAAGCAAGAAGCCCTTCAGGATTACATTTTCAGGATGTAGGCCATCTGGAAAAGTTTAATCTTTAATTACACTGTTCTCTGTGTATAAATATTGATCTCATTCAAAGTACTTGCAAAGTGAACAAGCTCCCTTTAAACATTTAAGATTTTAAGAAATGTGGCTTTAGGTGAATGGAGTTAATTTACAATGGAGTTACTGAGAAGACAACTGAGGAAAAGAGAGTATTAATCTACTTTTTGATAACTTGCTAACCATGTGCTCACAATTTTCCTGTTCTGTATGGAGAACCAAAAGTATACAGAAGGAGGAAATATATGTAACCAGGGCTAATGAAATTTGTCTTTTTATCCCCTTCCCAAGCTCACTAGATTCTACAAACTACAAATTCTGTTTGGTTCAAAGGCAATTGTAGGTTCTTTATTACTACAAAAGGATGGAGTTGTTCAGTCACTCAGCATCTGTTAGTTAAGACAAGCGACTGGTCAGGCCAATTCTACTTTCTGAATACCCACTCTGGGAATACAGAGATCTACTTTGCTATTTATGTGCATCTAATATGTAACTACCATCCATGAATAATCTGTTTCAAGCTGATCCTTCTTTGCACAGAATAAATCACAGTGCTTCACGCCAAGCCCAGTTCCTGACAGCACAGATCTCTGAGCAAGAAAATCTGCCATCTGACTGATCATCTCTTACTGTAACAGCCTTCAGCTATGAATTAATGTCGGCGAGAGAAATCTCTTAAAATTACATATTTGTTGAGTATCACTACTCCCACCTCTGAAGGAAATACATTCTGATTCCTTCTTCTCTCTTTTCTTCTTATGTATTTAAAAAACCCCCAAAAGTAGTATAAGTGGATGCAGTAAGTTTGAAATAGTTTTTTATGCATTTTTTTATAAGTGGGGAATTTGGCTGCTATTCCCAGTTCTTCAACTATATCTTGGTTTCTGTAAGACTCCACTCTGGCATGTGGAGCTTAGAGGTCATCTTTCCATCTTGTCACCATTGTCCTTGTTTCTATAGAATTGATTTACCAAACAGATTCTTGCTGAGCAAACTGACACCGAGTCTGTACCATTCAAGCATTTTGGCTGAGGTAGCTGGCATTCTGGGATGCCAATTACTGGTCTTCATGTCTGCATTTCTGCAAGTGGTCTGATTCTATTGCTGAGAGGCTTCCAAACATGGAAAAAGAAGCAAAATGCTTTCCAACTGATGGAGGCATAATATTGCCAAGTAACTTCAAGCCTCCAGGTACTCCTTGAAAGGTGCAAGAAAACGATCTCGGTGCCAGCTGGAGAAGATCTGAGGAACATGCAAACATACTGAGCACTTTTCAGCTTTCCTACATAAATTCTGAGTAGCTTTTGTTTCTAAAATCTCAAACACCTTCAAAAACCCTCCGTCCAGAAAAAAGACAGAGGATGAGGGGAGGAAAGAACAAAGAAAACATATTTTCAGAATAATATCTAGAAAAGCCACTATAAAATAGCTTCTTTGTGTGCTTAGTATTCCTTTTTCTGTGTACTGTATTAGAAGTAGGCAGCATCCCACACTTACAGGTGTGTTTTTCTTTATAATTCTTGATACCTGTTGGTTCAGTGAGTTTTGGCCTAAAGACAGATGTAGGTTTTTGTGGATTTCAAAGTAAATACCGTGACCATTTCGCTCTTGGATACAGGTCACTTACGGAAAGGGCAGAAGTTTTGATTAAAGAGTTAGTCAGGAACAAAACCAATTCCTCTTGTACATTTAGACACTACCCAATTTTAAAAAGGGTTTAATTTCTAGATTACTGGAAAAAGGATAACTTTATGTTGAAGGGGTAATAAGAACCCAGACTAGAATGGATATGGCTTCTGAAGAGTTTTGGGGCCAGTAGTTCATATGGCTGTTTCCAGTGATTATTCAACACCTTAACCCATTAATGTTGAAGCGTTGGTAAAGCATCCTCACAAACAAATCAGAACTACCAACAGCACTGTCAGATGCTCTTAAAATTTACTAAGTGCCTTATGGAGAGCATCACGGGGGCAATGGTTCAATTGAAAGGAAGTTTGATAAAAGATTTACTCCTCTGGATGGAGACACGGGTTCTTCGTTGTAACCAAGGTGATGTTCCTGGTTGTAACACACTAGAATCTTATCTTTTATTGCTGATACAAGTACCTAATAAGAAACAATCCAGAAATTTCTGAGACTTTCAGTTTGTAAAATGTACATTTTTTGGAGATTTTTTTTTTTTTTATTCTAGTCAGCTATGATAGCCTACTGGAATATCACAGAAGTGAATGAAACTTCTGAGTATTTCTGGATGTGTTCACACTTCTCAGTTTCACACTCAAGGACAGTATTACCTTTCTTGGGAAGGAGTACATAAGTTTGTTTTATTCATAGAGTTTATGTTTATTCAGCAGGGTTTTACTGTCAGAAAAAAAGGGCTTTTGAAAAAAAAAATCTTACCTGCCAGGTGTCTTCCCCAAAATGAGTAAGTGCCTTTTCTGTTCTGACTCTTAGAAGTATTTACTTTATCAGATTGAGTCTGAATGTCCTGGATAAACCAACTGTTTAGTACTGAGTGTTACCAATGGCTTGAAATCCTTTCACTGAAAGAACAAGAGACAGAATGTAAGCCACTTGAATTATTTTGAGACCTGATATTATCAGAAGTTTTATAACTGCTGTCAGTAGTATACTTCTAAGAACAATGTAACTTTTCAGGAACTTGATACTGATAGGAAATAAATATTTATTAAAAGAAGTATATTAAATAAATATTTATTTACCAATTTAAGTAAGAGAAAATGTTACATCGTGGGGGCAACAGTCTTGCTGTTAGCAGTCGTGACTACTTAATGGAAAGTAAAACTGAGGCCCTGAACTCCGTCTGTAAAAGAATGCATGGTATTTGGTGAGAGAGATTGGGACTGTGAATTTTAGGTCCACATTCTTATAAAATAGTTCTTCCTACCTAAGTTTTGACCAATTCTAAAGCAGAAAATAAAGCATAAGCAGATATCAGTAAGAGGCCCTCTGGTTGTATTGGTGCTGCTTTCTATATCTAGAGGATTTTTTTTTTTAATTTTGTTTTTAAACTTTGCTCAGGACTGGTACAGCTGAAAGTATATTTTCCCTTCATTCTTAAGTCTAGACTTTGAATGGAGTTCCTCTGAGACACTTTTGTAGTGAAATCGTATTCCCTACAAACATTGAAGACAAAAATAAACATCTCCATGAACAAAAGATTGTGTGTGGTTGTAATTTTTTAATATTTACAAATCTATTGTAAAAATTCTAAAGGTACTCTAAGAAAAACATAACCAGTTTATCAGCCTACACTTAAAAGGTCTCTGTGTAGTCAGAGAATACAGTGAGATGCTTCAAAATTTTCTGTCTGATAAACTGTATCCAATTCCAGTTAAGCACTCCTTTAAATAAAGGTGACAATACATTGCATTTAGCCAAGCGTATAGTAACTCATTAGGACACTGCCTTAAACTGACCTCAATTCAAAGGCATTATTAAACAATTTAAAATTCTGAAAGCTTAGCAGAAAAGCTGAAGGAAAGTGGCTGGAAAGAAAGAAAGAAAGAAACAGTAGGAATCATAGTGCAAAGATATTTTTTTTCCCAGAATAAATGCCACACAGTTAATGATAATGGAATTGTTTAAAAATTAACAGCTCTATAGTTATTTCACATTGTTTGATAACATACAATTGGTTTCAGATTAGTGTAACCGAATGTGTTTGAAGCCCAGAATAGCGACGTGTATTGACATGCCTTCTTCAGGAATAAATTGATACTTCTTGCCCGTGAAGAATCCAACAAGAAAGTATTTTTGGTGAAAACTAGTGTGGGCACACTGTATTAAATCTTGACTGGCAGTGGTGATGCTTAGGGCGTGTTATGATAAAATGGTAAATAAAATGATTCAATTGTTCAGAACCTTTCTCTGTGTTATTTGTACTGCCTAGGAAAAAGTGCAAGAAATGCAAGTGGGCAATTTGGGGATAAATGGTAAAAATTAGGGAATTAGATCTTAAAATGCCAAGAGGCTTCTGCTAATTTACTGGCACAAGTGATTCATTACCCTTCTCGGCTATGATGGAAGTTGAGATCCACCTTAGAGTACTGCTTACGAGGCAAGAAAGCATGAAAGCATCCATGCTTGCAAATGAAACAACTGAGGTAAGAACCTTGAGAAGAAGGCTTAGTGTAAGGCTTTGTCTCATTGCATATACAACTATTCTTTTTGTTACTAAAGCAGGTTCTTAAAAAATGGTCTGTGTGGGTTGTCTCAAGTTATCTTCAAATAACACACAGTCCTAGTGTTCAGTTCTCTGAATTGTTCATCATTTGTGTTGCTTCGCAGCATGAGGCTAAGATCCTACAAGGCATTCTTGAAAGAAGCTGGTTCCCTTGTAAAGACCATGAGAGTTTCCCATTTGTGCAGCAGGTGACTGAAGTGTTGGCCATGAGATAATCTCATCTCATCCTCACTCTAAGGAGGCAATATGTGAGGTTGATACATCTTCAGGTGCAGAATGCTTTTAATTCCACCCTCTAGACCCCAAAGCGCAGGCAGCAAGTGGTAGCAAACTTGGTACCAGCAGAAATACTGACTTGTAACAGACTAAACTGGCATCAGGGACCAGAATGGGGCTATTGTCACTAATTAAGGGAGTTTAATTTACTCTACTGATTCATCTATTTTAGAAGAACAGAAGGAATTCAAAAGAGG
This sequence comes from Tetrax tetrax, assembly GCA_009806455.1. Classification (NCBI taxonomy): domain Eukaryota; kingdom Metazoa; phylum Chordata; class Aves; order Otidiformes; family Otididae; genus Tetrax; species Tetrax tetrax. The sequence goes on along the minus strand of WHYT01013812.1, from coordinate 53,822 downwards.
AGAGCAAGTTGTAAAGCCTTTCTATTCATTTCTTTCCTCTGTTGTCTGTTTGGCAAGTCTGTTACACAATTATGGGTCTGAAGATCAAAACAAATTTCTTAAATTCCAGACAACTGTTTTGGCAGCCATGGGAGATCACAGCATTCCACTATGTGCTTGGACATAGCTTAGGATGGTGTCCAATTTTATTTTACCCTTTCTTTACTTGACTTAAAATAAAAGAGTAAAAAAAAAACCCTTCCTTGAAGGATGGGTGAAGGAAGGCTGGGTAATGGATTAGTGTAATCATGAGCCAGCAGTGCTTGAAGGTATCTTAGATGTTTCAGGCTCTTAAGTTCTGTGCAACACAATATCCCAACTACTCACCAGGTCTGCTGCCACACGGGCAGTGGAATAGTTTGAGAACACAATTCTAATGACACCTGAGATAAATCAGTGTAATGTCTGCACACTCCAGGGAGTGGCACAGGACTGTGCAAGGTAAGGTGACTGCTCACCATAATTACTTCTGGGAACTTCAGACATGACTGAGACTACTGATGACTATAAGGATATTTAATAGCTAAGCTTGCTGGGTGCCTTAGGCATTTGTCTGTTATGTGGCCATTCTATTCAGCTTCAAAAGGGGCAGTCAGTACAAAATAAAGTATTAATGTCTTATCTCTTCCTCCTGATAATTCAAGCACTAAATGCTTTAAACAGCTAGCACTGTAGACTGATCTAATCTGTTTTTTTGAGTTAGTAATTATGGAAATACAGCAACCCCTAGAGAAAAGGATGTGGAGAGACAAATGTTAGGACTTTATTTCTCTATCCTAGACATGTCTCTGCATCAGTTTATGATGTTAAACCCTACTTGAGGAGGACCATGAAGCAAAAACATGGTAGAAATAAAATAAAAAGGTAAAATAGCAAGTGGGCTTGCTAGAAATGGACAAAGCAAATCAACTCTTCACCTGGTTTGACTGACTGCTTTCCAAAACTTCTCCTTACTGAATGATCCTCTGTCATCTTTTCCATTTCAGGCTATGCTGCTGTTTTGAAATAGGGGCAACTGGCTACCTGGCTCACTGCCTCCAGTGTATCATCTGGCTTGCACTGCTGAATGGCTCTCAAGAGTCCCTGACAACTCTGTCCCTGACAAACCTCTGTTTCCTCTTGTAAGGGCAGCTGGCAGTTGTCATCTAACATTTTTTTTTTCATTTTAGCTGTTTGCTAGGTGCAGTTTCACTCTCCTAGCCATGCAGGCTTTTTGCACTTGGAAATAATAAATACATAAAATGTACAAATTTTTTACATTGAGTATAAAAAAAATAATTAAAAAAAGTAGTATTTTTCAGTCTGTGGTCTAAGGATCTCGTGAGCTAATGCACTCCTTCTAAAGGTCTTCAAAAAAGTGACGAGGATGAGCATACTTTTTTCAAGTGGCATTAAATTCACTGAGTAGAGTCTGCACTGTCACTGTGAAGTGGAAAAGGTAAAAAAATACCTTACAGGATTTGATATATTTAATATATTTGATATATTTAATCTAAAAAATTGAACTTTCAGTCCATAATGCAAAGTTTCTATTGCGTATAATTACCATTAGTAAATATTATTCAATTACAAGAAAAAAAATGATGTTGTATTGTAGAAATTTAAAGACCCTGATCTAAGTGGCAGGGGACTCAAAGCACTTGATGCTGTAGCAACAACAGCAGGACAAGATAAAGACTTTTAAATAAGTATATTTATATATAAAGGAAAAAACCAACCAACTAATGAAAAAGCCAGACTTGCCTTATTTCTTTGGTTTATGTGTGATATATATTTGCAGAAGTTGACAAGTTTGCTTTGACTCCTTCCAGGAGTGCTTTAAAAACAAATAGCTGTACCAGATATGAATGGTCCTTGAAGAATTTTAGATGAGGCAAAGAAACAAAAGCCCTGAGAATCTCCTTTGGACTGATGTTTTGGAGCTCCACATTTACAAATCTTTACAGGGGAAAAAAAAAAAAAGATACACAGAAAAAGAGATAAGAAGAAAATTCTCTTTATGTTCCTAGAAAGTATTCTTTCTGCTTTTTTAATGTAGGTCGCTAAAAATTGTGCTACCTATATGGATGCATATTTATTTATTTAGGACCCAGAAGCTGAACTTTCTGAAGAGGAATGATACAAATATTTTGACTCTCTACTGTTTAATAACTTGTAATTGTTCCCAGAGGATCAATTAAATACATTTTGAAGTAAATTGTACTATAGATGAAGTAACAATTGGTTCAAATTAGAATAAACTAGTATTTTTTGCAAAGTATCACATCACTTCCCAAACTACTTAAGATGCAGCTTACAAATTTTGTGTACTATTGTCCTTAGGTGTGTACATTGCTGATACCAAGAGTAACCAAAGAAAGATGGGGAGAAACTGTTCAGCAGGGCCTGTTGCGACAGGACTAGGGGCAATGGTTTTAAAATAGAGGGAGGTAGATTTAGATTGGATATTAGGAAAAAAAAATTTACAATGAGGGTTGTAGAGCACTGGAACAGATTGCCCAGAGAGGTGGTGGATGCCCCATCCCTGGAAACATTCAAGGCCAGGTTGGATGGGGCTCTGAGCAACCTGATCTGGTTGGAGATGTCCCTGCTCCTTGCAGGGGGGTTGGACTAGATGACCTCTAAAGGTCCTTTCCAACCCTAACCATTCTATGATTGTATGATTCTGTGATTCTAATTGCAAAATATTGCAAGCTCCTGCTTATAGTCTAAATAGGTTAAATGCCCACTACAGTGCAAAACAATGAGAGATAAAAATGGGAGGACTGGGGAAGGCACTAATATTTTGGTCATATCCATAAAAATGAATTTTGAGAGTTTTTATTAACATTTTTATACATTGGGGGCTAATGTAGGGAAATTTGAAGAGTAGATACAATAAGAGTGGAAGGCAGTTGTACCAAACTAAGCTCTTGTCTTAAAAATGAATTGGAAGGAAAGAAAAATGATGTCTGGCAGCAACAGAAAAGGGACATTGTACCAAGAAGTCTGATGATACCATATGCACAACACATAGTAGTAAAGCAGTTTCCCCTCGCTCAACCAACCTTGCAATCTACTGCAGCAAAGTGTTGACACTGCAGGTTGTAGAAAAGGGCATGTGAACATCAAAGAAAGTGTCTTTGCCTTTGAAAAACCCTTAACTGGTCTGCACACGAGGCAGCATTGACACAAATCTGTCAGCACAAAACCTTATTGCTTTGCCAACATAACTAATGGTTTAACTTCCTGAAAGAACAAAACCAAAAGGAATTACACAAATGCATCTGATTAGGACTGGGTTTTTTAATTAGCAGAAAGTTGGAGTGGAAATTGATTTCTGTCTTTGTTGTCTCTGTTGCATCAGATAATCCCCTCCCATAATTGCAAAGAATTTTTTTTTTTAAGTTGATCTGATTTATCCCTTAATCTAATGAGTTGGTAGAATTTTTGTTTCATTTTCTGGCACACACTAACTGCTGTTATGACCCTTGAACACACTTACAGACTTATAAGATGCTGATTCTTTTAAAAAATCAGTTGTCCTAACTACTTATTTAACATCTGTAGTTCACTAAGGTTACTGTTTTCTGTATTTCAGCTATTTTCTGGACATAGTAAATAGAATTGATCCTAATGATAGAAAAGTTACTACGGCTAAGTAACTAAATTCCAGTCAAGAAAAGGATTTTGAGATTTAAAATTGGTAATAAATGGAGAGAATCTTGCATTTGATTGTACCTCTTCATGTTTTAAGTTTATTAAAGACTAGCAAACATCATAGCATAAAATGTTCTATATTGTTCATTAACTGTTTATGGTGAGTAATGAAGATACATCATTATTTCTCTTTAAAGAATTTTACAAGCTGAATTTGCTAATTGGATACCATCTGATAGTGTTTTTTTCTCAGTGATACAACCCAGGTATGACATTTCAGTCACTTTTCCTTATCTTTGTTGTTCACAAGGCCGAGTTTGTAGGGAGAATTATTTTCTCTTTTACCAGATCAACTAATAGTTAGATTAAATGGACAGATTTTGCAGTGTGAAAAAAAGCTTGTGTGTGTAAGTTTGTCTGTTTTTTTTCTCCCTAATAGCATCAGATACCTTAACAAAAGATATTAACTTTCTCTCTGTCCTTGCCTCAGTTATATCTTTAGAGCACTGCAGATACTTTCTCAGTCATTAATTATTCAGGCATTATTGGACGGTGCGGAATGAAGCGCTGGGAAATGGTATGATTGATAATTAAAAAAAAAAAATCACTATGTCATCTTTCTTTAGCGCTCCTTATTTTTTCTTTTCTCATCTAAGAACATACTTTCTTCTTCTGAAGCATGAAAGCATTATTGCTGCCCAGCTGCCACTTTCATTCTTGGTCCTTCTAGAACGCCCTTCAGACTTCACTTTCCATGACTGAAACACTTTTCAGTACAAAAGGCAAGCATCACAGCTCAGCTGGGACTAACTGGTCTTCGCTTTTATGCTCACTGTCGGTAAATACTCCATCATATCTCTCCACTCTGACTCTCCTATTGCTGTGCTACTTATTCCTTGCCATATGGACTTGACAGTGTATGGAAGGGGTTGTGAAATGGGACAGTGAGTGAATTCATGACACAGCTCGTCAGGCAGATATGCAGTGAGAGCAATGAGCCAGGTTTTGAGCGTAAACACAAATTCAGGAAAGTGGTTCATCTGCTGTGGCAGAAAGCACAGAGGAACAGAAAACAGAGGGGTGGAAAGCCCAGCTAAGATGATGAGTGGCACTTCTGGAGCTGATTCTTTCTGTGATGCATGCCAGCACGTGGATCTCACTAACATAAATTTTCCTTCCTTCATTACGCAAACTTTTTTTTTTGTAGAGAGTCCTTTTTACAAATCCTCCTCCATTTCACCTGTGAATTCTCATCATTGTTCCTCATCCCCCCTAGTTCCTTACTTCACTTGGATTCTACTTCTTTTCTGAGTCCCACTTTCCCTGCTCGTATCTCTCAGTAATCATCCTGGTACCTGCACTGCAAACATAGGAGATTATCCAGTATTTTCAGAGGGACACCTTTTTTCCTCCTTTCTACTTTTTTTTTTTTTTTTTAGGAAGAGGCAATGAACAATTTTGGCAGGATAATTTTGCCGTTAATTCTCTTCCAGCTACTAAAGCTGCAGCTGCCAGCTGGCATTCTGCTTTCCCCCTTCTTTTAAACACAGCCAGGAGCAGCAGTAAGCTACGGCTTGGGTTTCTTGGGTATTCACATAGGATCTGCACCCTCAGGCCCCAGGATCTACAGAAGAATTTTTTTTAAGCTTTATTGTAAATCATACTGGCATTTTTCTTAAAATGCAGGGTCCTGAATTCATGCGATTAACTGGGGATATGGTCGCTTGTTTTAAAAAAGGATGTTCCCAGTCTGTAGAGAAAATATGAGCCAAATGCATTGTAAGGAAGAAAAAGCAAGCAGAACTATTTCAAATTTGGCTATTTTTTTTTTTTTTTTTGAACCAATGGGAAGAGCTGAGGGAGAAGCACTGACTGATGTCTTTAAAACTTCCCTTGGCAACAGTGGCTTAGGCTGTTAGGCCTTTGCTCAGCAGACTGGGCCAGAGAGCAGGGATGTGGTCCTGTGTTGGATTCAGCTGAAACCCACCCAGCATTTCCCCTGTCTAGGAGGATGTGCACCTGTTACTTTTTCTTTTTCAATGTGCTGCTTCCCAGCTCCACTTCTCATCCTCCAGAAGTGTGAGCTGGTGAGCTGAGATAACCCTCTCTTTGCTAGTCACCACCCACAAAACCTTCAGGCCCAGTTCACCAAGCTTCTCCATCCCAATGTCCAGCTGGGACCTGCTTCCCGGGCCACGGTGCTGCACAGCCACCTGCGCACCAAGGCTGGAGGAGGGAAGAGGGCTGGGGTCCAAAACGATCTGCACGCTCTACAAGGAGAAAGGACGCCTGTGTGACCCCAGCTGCCTGACGAACGTGAGGGAATACCACTGCGAAGAGGCAGTGGTGAAGCTTTGACACAGGAAAGTCAAAGATTCCACTACAGAAACCTTTAGCGTGGGGAAAAAAAAAATGTTGTTTTCAGGGGACTTTAGCCTCACTTTTGCCCTTAATGAAGACAAGGTGAGGCACAAGCAGGTGTGCTGAGCCTGCGGACTTCAACTTTGTCAAGGCTGGTCACTGCATCTGCCTTGTCACCTGCCGCACCTCAAATACCATGTGCAGTTTTGGGCCACTCAGTACAAGAAGGATGTTGAGTTGCTGGAGCGTGTCCAGAGAGCAACAAAGCTGGTGAAGGGTCTGGAGCAGAAGGAGCAACTTATGAGGAGCAACTGAGGGAACTGGGACTGTTTAGTCTGGAGAAGAGGAGGCTGAGGGGAGACCTCATTGCTCTCTACAACTGCCTGAAAGGAGGCTGTAGTGAGGTGGGTGTTGGTCTCTTCTCCCAAATAACTTGTGATAGGATGAGAGGAAATGGCCTCAAGTTGCAGCAGGGGAGGTTTAGGTTGGATATGAGGAGACAGTTCTTTACTGAAAGAGTGGTCAGGCACTGAACAGGCTGCCCAAGGAAGTGGGAGTCACCATCCCTGGAGGTGTTAGAAGAACGTGTAAACATGGCACTTGAGGACATAGTGGTGTTGGATTGACGATTGGACTTGATGATCTTGGAGGTCTCTTCCAACCTTTAGATTCTATGATTCTTCCCTGGGAGGCCTTTTCCGCAGGTCTGAGGGGGCGGTGAGACCGGGCGGACCGCAGGGGGCCCGGTGGAGGCAGACAGCTCCTCCCGGGCCCTCCCTAGGTGCCCGGGCCCGCCGGTACCCCTGAGGGGAGCAGGGCAGCGGCATGTCCCAGTCTCCCTACCCGCCCCCGGGCCACTTGCGGCGGTGAAAGGGGGACTTTCAGCTTTTTGTCCACGTTTGGGGCCATCAAACGGGGCCTTGCGG
>WHYT01013812.1:0-35619 GCA_009806455.1 Tetrax tetrax | reverse complement strand
GCCGGCGCGGGAGGATGCGGCGTTTCGGGCGGGTGGCGCTGCTGTGCCTGGGCTGCGGCGTCTGCTCGCTGCTCTACGGCTTCAGCCAGCTGGCCCTCTCCCTGGAGCGGCAGGCCCGAGACCTCGCCGCGCCCGGAGCCCGCCGGCAAGCAAGCGGCGGCCGGGCGGCGGCGGGGAGCGCGGGCCGAGGCGAGGCGGAGGCCGGCAGGTACGGGGCGCGGCGACCGGACCGGGAGTGGGGAGGGGGGGGCGGTGGTTCCCCCCAGCATTCCTGCGGGGAGGGCCGGGGAGGCGCGGGAACGGGCTGGCCGCCCTCCGGCGGGCGGAGCGGGGCTTGGCGCCCGCCCTCGCCCCCCGCAGGGGCCGCGGGCGCCCCCGGCCAGTCGGTGAAGGCCGCTTCGGTTGGGCAGAGGCGAAGCTTTCGGAGGGGGGATGCGGGGCGGTGGTGACACCCGCGGTCCGGTTACCGGGAGCAGAGTTGGAAAAACAAACAAAACAAAAACTTGGACAAAGCGGTGTTGCAGGCCCGCCGGGGGCCGGAGCTGGCCGCCGCGCCCCGCCCGCCTGCGCCTGCGGTGCGAGGCCGGGCGACACGGGGAGGGCGGGCTGCCCCGGGAACCGGCCTGCGGCTCTGCCGCCGGCCCGTCCGAAAACGGGACCGCCGCCTCCCTGCGACGGCGCGGACGGGGTGAGGAGGGTGCGTTTTCTTCCTGTCTCAGTTGCTCAGAAACTTGGTAACTTTGTGGTTATCAAATATGACTTTGTTTGAGCAAAAATACTTACTACGGAGTACTTAAATAAAGCCAGTCCTCTCACAAGGAACTATGAGTTCAGTTCCGCAGCTGAAGTGGCGTAAATCTGAGCAGCTCACACTCTGCATAGCTGCATGTTTCTGTTGCCCCCCTCATGTCAGCAGAAATTATTATGTGGTCAAGTGGTGAGTGAGATTATGGAATGAAAAAAAATACTAGTTTTCCTGTAGATTATAGTTTCATGATCTTGTTCACCTTTGGCTACCAGAATGCTAATGCTGGGAAAAGAGGAGTGACAAGAAATCTCTTAATCTCTCTTAATTTCTCTGGAGGAGAAATTAGCACTAGGCCTTTCTGGGATAGCCTACTTTTAAGTCTGTTTAGATTCCACAGTAGTTTAGAGCAGTCGAAGTTCGATGGTTTGGCGACTGTCCCTCCTTCCCAATGCCGCCTATGCTCTGGCACACCCACCACCTCCTTACACTGCTTGTGCTTCTCAGATCACACAACTGAGCTGATCTGGCATGCTAGCCTGCCTGAACACTACCTAGGTTTTGGTCAGCTCAGCGCTTGAATTGGCTTGCTGTGGATATGAAAGTGTTGGTGCTGGTGCAAAGGTGTTATGGAGGATGGCAGGATGACAGAAGCTCTGACTTAGTCATCTGAAAATATAATGAAACAGCATTCTGAGTTGCTAGGGGTGGAGTCAGCTGAAATGTGAAACCCAGCTTTTGACTGGTGTAACTACTTCAGAGAATGTTGTTTTTTTTTTTTTTTTCTTTCCCGTGCTTTTGCTTTAGTTCAGATTAATACAGATTATGACTTGAAAAAAAATGTGATGCGAGGATCACATCCTCCCTTCTAGTTCGTGATTAAAAACTCATTCTTGAGATGCTGACATCAACTAGTTCTAAAGAACATAATTGTAATAAAAGAGTTAACTTTGACAGTTTAATGTAAGATTTCACTGGTTTAATAAATCAGTGTTAAATAGAAATGTGAGGAAAAATAATATGTATGATATTTGTTTTACTAAAGAAAATATGCAATTTACTGAAGAAAATTTTTATTGGCTAAAAGAAGATAATGTAAATAATTTGTATGAGTAAATATTGAAATTACTTTCAGGTGCATCATGCTCCTGGTTGGCGAAAGAAGAACCAAGTTTATTTTAAAAGCTGCACTTTTTTCTTTTTTAGTATTTGTACTGAAGTGTAGTTTTAAATCAAAGATGCTGGTGGGGGAGAACACCAGCAAGGTGCAAGAAGCTTCTTGGTTGCTGCAGTGAGATATAAACCTGCCCTGTGTTGCAATGCAGAAAAGCTTTTACAACCTGAGAAAGTTATTTTCCAAAGGTCTTAAGTGCTGCAAATAATTCCTGTGCATACAGTTTCATGGGGACATATCTCCTTGCAAAATCAGTGTCTTTGATATGCTCCCATACCCCCCCCCCCCGCTGCCAAAACCTTTCCATGTGAATCAAATATAGCTATAAACTGCTGTCAGTCTGAAGGCTTAGAATGAACATCATCCTGTTGCAAATTATTGAAGTTTTATACGCTGTTTGTGCAAACAGCGTGTGCAAAACTCAGATGTGAGTCAGTCCCTTAAATCCCTAAAAGGCTTTTGTTTAAGGAAGAAATCTGTCCTGTGGCAGTTAAGAAGTGCTCCACTGAATATTCCTTTAGTTGTATGTTTCAGTTATTCTCAAGTATTAAATTGTGTTGCGTTGTGTGATTGATAAGCACATCTTGGTGAATGTATTGGTGGTTTTCAGGTTTTGTATTTCAACTGTTTCTTTAGTGGAGGCATGACAGCCACATGGCTGGTTTATGCCCACTTCTGACTCTCTTTGTGATCGTGTAATGTCCTAACGGGTTCATAACCTTATAGGGTAAATTGTGTTCAGATAACCTTCTAATCCTTGAAGTTTAACATTTTATATGCCTTAATAGTAACTCTCAGAAATGGGTTGCTTCAGCTGTTTTCACTGATAGCTTTAAAATACAGTTTGGCAAAGTGAATGTTGCTGCCATCTAAAGGCATTTACACACTCAGCAGTGATTTTGCCTTCTCTTTAGCCAAGAAGGGTTTTCTTTGCCTGAATAATCTCCTTTAGTGTATGACATAAGGGCAGGAGGAGCTCAATCACACTCTGTGATGGGGGGGCGGGAAGTCCAGGTTTCTGGTAGTTTTCAGATGCATGCAAACATGAAAACTGCAAGCTTTGAATAAAGCTTCAGAATACCACACCTGGAAGGATTTTGCAATAGTGATGATGCTTGTAAGTATAAAATCTTTAATTAAAAAGGAAGTACCATATTGAAACTAGAATTACAGGTTGAGGCAAGATCCTTCAATAAGCATAATAATTCAGGGGAGCTTGTTGGGTAATCACTTTGGTAAGGAGTTGTTTGTTTCAAAGGCTACAGTAGCCTGAGGAACAAGATGACTAGAAACTAAAGGCTTGTATCTTGAAACTTGTTATAAGTAACTGAAAAACATTTTAAGAATTTATTAGCTAAATCCAAAGGCTGGGTTTTAGCTGTGAAGAAAGATCAATGTTGAAGCTAAATTGTCCTGATTATTCATTGCAGTGAAAAAAGTAGTAATGAGTAGTCAGTACTGTCATGTATAAGAGCTAAATGAAAATAGATCTGAACTTGAAAAAAGGAAAATATTGAAGGGTCTACCTCCCAGAAGATACAAAAATCAGTATATGTAGTCAACCTTTTTTTTCCTTTGCTAGTATGATTTGTGGATGAGGAAGAAGGCTGTGAAAAAAAAGAAAAAAAACATAGTGAATAAATGCATATTTGCTACATGTACTATAATCTGCTGTCCGTGTCAGTGTCTCCTTTTAAGTCAGTCTTTCTCCACATGCTTTCAGATCAGTTAATTAGCAGACTGTGCTTATGAGAAGTGAGTTTTCAGTTGATTTTACTACTATTGCCACTTCAGTTAGGCAGATAGTATTCATCTTTCTATTTAGGTCCAAAACATGTGCTGTCCTAATGGCAAGTTTGAGAATAGAGCAGGAATCAGTCTGTCTTCAGTTCCGTGAATTCAGTGACATCAATGAATTTGACCCTAATGAAATGAAACATTTTTCCATGGTGCTGTAGTTTAGCATTTTTGTGCAGCCAGCCATACTGTTTTGTTATGCGTGACACTGATATCTGACTGTGTCTGTCTCTTGGTCTCTAACTGACCTGGCAAAGGGAGAGTTAAGTGGATTATAGTGCTCAGAAAAGTGTAGGAAGTATACCCACAAGCTTACACAGCAGAGGAGGGTGGTTGTAATAGGTAGCTTGTTCCTTCCTTGCACTGCGTGCAGCTGTTTTTGTCTGTGTAGGAATTTAACCAGCGGTTTCACCAGTATGCTTCGCAGCTACTCTTGTGCCTTAAGATATTGGTCTAGAAACTAAGCATTTCAAAATATGAGTAAAACTTTTGGAAGATGAAACATTTAACAATTTGAAGGTGAAACTTAATTAAAAAAAAATCTGCTGAATTTGTCGAGCAGTCAAGTTGACTACCAAATGTTGTTTTAGATAGCAATGTTGTAAGGTAATGAAGCATTATCAAGATTTTTCCAGTTTAAAAGTTTATCCAGTGTCAGATATTTAATTTTATATCTGCTGTCTCCATGCCATTGCTTCTCTGACAACATAACATTGTAACAAATTTGTGATACTGCTGCAGATGTTCAGGAGAAAGGATTCAGAAGAATCAGAAAGTCTCAGTGCGTTTGGGAGTTGAATTGAGCGTATCTTACCTTCCCATATTTTTACTCTTGTGATTATGAGCAGGAAGGAACTGAAAAAATGCATCCTTACTGTTTTGTTACACCTTGTGGGCTATGCTGTAGGAGAGACACCAGTCTGGCTCCGTTAGTCAATTCTTGCTGTTGATTAGACCTTGGTTGTCTGAGATACGGACAGGAAGGCAATAGTCATGACTCGGCCTAGTTGACTGCAACTCTCACCATTTGGACATACTGCTAAATTTGCTGTGAACTTACAGTAGTATAAAGATGCCAGATGGACTGAAAAGTGTACTGGAAAGCTATGATCCCCATTAACAGTAAGCCTACCAGTGTGCTTAACAAAATGACTTTTTTTTTTTTATTTTTACCACTGATTGTTGGGGGATTCCTTATGGTTAAAACTTGACTTTCCTGAGCACAGGGCCTTGGTCTTTGTGAATTAGACTTGTGCATTGCTATGTATTTTGCACACGAATTTAAAATCATCCTTTAATTCTGAAAATATTTTTTTTTCAGGTTATAGTATAGATACCTTTGCTAAGTCTGCAAAACTAAAATTTTTACTGTCTAGTTTTCTTGAAGCTAAGTTAGCTAGTAAAGGTAATTTTTAAATGGCTAGTTGCCTAAGGGAGGGATACATTGAGCTGGCAAGCCTATCTTTCAGAATGCTTGTCTATCATACCAATGATTTTTAAAACTTTGTATTTCCTTGATTTTGTATTTTTGACAGCGGTTGGTGTGAGCTGTCCAACCCAGTAGTGTGATGGAGGCGAGGCTGCTGCAGCTCCGTGTCCCTGGGTCCAGCCAGTGGCAAATCTGAGTGTTTATTCCCAGTGGGCACACAGGCCCGTGGTGCCTGCGTACATGGCTGGCTGCAGAGATCAACACAGAAGAAGCAGTGCTTGTACAACCAAGCAACAAGAAACAACACAAGCAGCCTGATCCTGTTCCCTCTAGCTGGGTGAAAGACTTTTAGTAACAAATATATTAATGTAGACAGTGTGGATCCCTCCAGTAACTGACCGTAGTCACTCAGTTTAGCCAGGACTGCGTCATGATCCTCTGGTCTCCCCCATTGCTGGCCTGGATGTCCAAGCCCACAATGCTTGCAGCTGCACTTCAGTTGCTGGTACTCAGACCCTCTTAGACATGCACACACGTGCACAGATCATATGCTATAGATCCTTTCAGGCACTGGCCTCAGTCTGTGTGGAAACTGGCTACGGGATCACCTCGTGCAAGTCAGTCTTTTGGATAGCTGATCCAGACCTATGACCTTAATGTTAGCCAGCCCTCAAACCCCAGGGCCTCTCTGGTGGTTGACTTGGGCCTTCTGATCCTCCAGTAGCCATCCCTCAGATCCTAGTCTCTGTGGCTAGGTTGGGAGAGGTTCTTTCAGTAGCCCAGACCCTCTGATCTCTGCAGAGTCTGGCTCAGCTTTACGGCCTGTCTGATACATGTTTCCCAAACCTCTTGCTCTACTTACAGGCTAGTCTGGCTTGATATTTGCTAGTGGTGATGTGCACCAGCATGCACGCCCACACCCTGTGTGCACGTGTCTCTGGTTTCTGGCACTGCAGTTCCATGGGCCCCTATAATATGTGGCCACCTTTTCATTTGCTGGCACTTGGACCTCTGTGCACACACGTGCACACAGAATGGAGCCCCTATTAAATAGAAATTGAGTTTAATAAGGGGGCTGATGATCAGACACGTAACATACCCAATTGTACTGGCTGGTAACCTGTTTACTTTTGACTGGACCCCCTTCTCTTCTCTTTTCCCTGGTTTTGCGTTCTCATTCCTCCCCAGTCCACCTTGATCTCACAATGAGCCCCACACTCCTGCAGGCAGTAACCCCTGTAGCAGCCAGTGAGATGGTCTGGAGAGCTACTTGTGTTGTCTCATCTGGTGGGTCTTCTGCCTGGCCTGTGGGCTGGCTGCTCTCCTGCATTGGGGCTGGATTGGGGTGCTCCGTGTGCCTGGGTTAGATTGATGAGTTTCCTTCACATATAATTATTTTCTGCTTTTTATTTGTGGACACTGGCCTTTAATCACATAACCTATAATAGAGGTGAGCAAAATATCTCTACCTAGTGCTGAAGGTGACTATTCCTGTCTGACAAGTCACCTCTCTTGGGTAACAATGACTGTGCCTGTTTGATGAAGAGATGCGATGCATCTCCCTAGCTTGGTAAAGTGCTTGTGGTGCTTACTTGTAGTCTAAGCTTTTCTCAAGTTTTATTTCAAGTGAAAACAAAATCATCATGAGTGGCATTTTGAATAATCTTAATGTGAATAACAAGAAGAATGTGCTGTCTGCTGATTCCAGTCTTTTAATTCTTTGTATGCGAAAGCTTTATGGAATACGGTAGCATGTGGTCAGTTGAAAGAGACTTCTGTTGGCAGGAAAAAATCTTAGTGTTACATTAGGTAAATTACATACATATATTTCCTAGTAATATTTTTGTTTCAAACTTGAAATTTATGAATAAAATCCAAGGCTGACAACCCTGTCATCCTGCTAAATGGGATATTGGAAAGGCCTAATGTGTCAGAGAAATGGCTGACTTTAACATTAGTTCAAGCTTGCCTCTTGTCTTGGTAGTCTGGATAGGATAGTAGCTCATGGCAGCTAAGAAAAACACAGCTCTTGACAGCTGGAAGAGGAATCCACTGTAGTAATAATAATAAGATAATAATCTTCCAAACCAGAAAACTGTTGTTGAGAGATAGTCTGTTAATTTATCCTAAAAGTAATGAGAAACAGTTACTTCAAAAAGATACACAGTAGAGATCACAAAGATTGTTATTCAGATAAGTGCAATGTCTTAATGTGTCTTGAAGTTTCTAAGAAACTTCAAAAGCCGTAAAGATTAATTTAAGAAAGAATCAGGCAGAGAGAACTTGTTATTTTCATGCCATTTTCTGCAGAGGAGTGCAAATATCCTAGTCACAATCTACATTATCCTTATTTGTACCTGGATATTTATTTGTGGAGACTATTCTTAAGTCACAAGATAGAATTACTTGACTAATTCTTGCAAACACGTGTATCTACAGGATATGAGGATTTCCTGTGATTTCTACCAAAGAACTGCTCCACCCCCCCAGCACTTAAAGAGGCTTTGTGAAACTTGTTTTATCATGTCATTTTTTTTTTAAGTGTTGAAAAAAGAAGAAAGGATTCAGCTTGCCATTTTTGATGCTATGTTAATTTATTAAATCTGGTATTTGCAAAATGAAGATGATGCTGATTCATTTCAAACTTGCAAAGCCAACTTCCAGTAGTGTTCTGAGCTGTAGTCCTCTAATATTTTTTAATCATCAAGCTTTTGTGTGAATTTTCTTCTTGCACATGTCTTTCATTCACAGATACCAACTTTCAAAGGAGGATATGTGGCATTGTGTGGCCAAGGCAGGAAGAGGGAGCCTACGAAGTCACTCAAGAATATATGCCTTGCTTTGCAATATTCTGCTTGTTCATTTAAGATTTTTAAATCGTAATGTTGATTTCCTCACAGGAAACTTTGAAAATACACTTCTATTGCTCTTTTTACATATTTCCTATATTACTGTTTCATAAAATATAGTGGTGGGCTAGTAAAACCTGTGGTTGTAGTTGTTAGTGTAGCACAAGTCAGTAAATTATTAATCTTACCTTAGTATGGAGAAGGAAAAATTTCCAGGTGTGGTAGTTTCTGTGTTGCATTAACCTTTCGTACGAAACAATGGCATTTGTTGGTGCTGAAAAGCCCTGGTTTCTGTTAAAAATCAGTATTGCAGGTTTGCACTGAATAGAGTTGTGGTTGAGTAGGGATTGTGTTTAAATGGACAGTGTAACTTTGAATATGAAATGTTCTACTCACTCCTCTGCTTAAAGTAGACAAAGGTATTACAAAGATGGAGTTCTTTCCAGCAGTAAGTGTTGCCATTCACTCTATTACCTATGGACTTACACTAAGACAAGGACACAGAATAGCCATCAAAAATTCCAGCCTCTCTGTTTTTCTCCCTCTGAAAGTACATGGAGAGGAAAGACTAAGGGTTGGGGACTGTTCTTCCTTACAAAGGACCCTTCTGGTTGGCACCTAATACCTCCTCTTTTGTATTATCCAAGTTCCATTACATAGCCAGTCTTCTGCCAGGTAACTAACTAATTCAAGTTATGTTTGAGTTAGAAAATAATTAATTTAACTTTGCCAAAAAATCAGTAACATTTATATAGGTTATTTTTGTCTTATCCTGTTAGGTGTAAGAATTTGTCTGTATCTTTCTGGAATTCCTATTGGATGCTGCCCTCTGATGTTTGTGGAATGAACTGCTTTTGGGAAGCTGCTTTTAGGTAGGATCTATTATTAAATAGTACTTTATTATTTGATTGCAGACAGGTGTAGCTGATAAGTATTTTTTTTTTTTTTGTATTTAGCAAGGTGACAAAGCAAAATATTTTGATTGCTTCACATGCATTTAATCTACTTATATTATGGTTGCCTTTAGCTGGACTTTCTCCTGTTCTATTATGTTTTTTAAAATTGTAGACTCAAGTGTTACTACAAAGAGTAGATTTTTTCCAGTTATGTTGCTTCATTAAATAGAGACTTGCTAACATTGGTAAAAAGTCTATCTGAATATAGTCTGAACAGTTACTCATTATTTTTGATAAATAAAACTTGCTGCACAGTAATACCCATGATGTAATAAAAACTGGCAGATATGCTTAGTTAAGTTTGGAGTTTGACTTTCTAAGTCTGACTTTCTCCTTTGCAGATTTAGCTGTCTGAATGGGCTCTAACTTTTTTTTTTTTCCTTAAAGGTTAGAGTTTGCGAGTTTAGCTTTATGAAATTTAGCATTGGGGTAAACCAAATGTCAGTGTTGTTGTGGTGGAACACATAGAGGTTTAGGCTGTGCTTAGTGGAGGGACAGGATGTGATTGTAAGCTTAATTCATCCATGGACGTCCGAGCCAGTCTAAATTACGTAGTGCTGAAAGAGGAGAGAGTCTCCCAGTCTTCTGACCCCATTGTCCGTGATGATGTCCATTAGCTCTTCACAATACAATGTAGTGCACTAAAATAGCAGAAAACTTCCTTTCTGGATTTTCTGCCAGGCTTAAGGCAAGTGGGAACTTGGAACCAGAAGTGGAGAACCCATGCAGTTCCTTTGCCTGTATCTCAAGCTGTAACTTGTATTGTTCTATCAGGAATGCTGTATGTGGCTGTGAAGACAAGTCTGTTGAGGTATGCATTGATTATGACATTACTGGGAGAGTGCAGTTTCTTTCACGGTGAAACAATTGCCATGGTAAAGCCCTAATATTTCCAGAGTTTCATATTTTTACATTTTGAAACTGGAAGAAAAAAAAGCTGCTTAAATATGTAAAGGGGATGTAGTGTTCAGATTAATAATTTCAGATTGAATTTGATTATTTATCAATGTACTGCTATTAAATTAGTCCCCATATGTTGTGCTGACTCTGCAGTTGAAGTCCCCAGTGAGCTGTTCTAACTTCATTGCCTCCCCCAAACTTTGTGTATCTTGCTCTGTTTCATAAGTTCATGTGGTTTCAGCGAGGTGCAGTGAGTTTGTCTAAGAGAAGAGGTGGGGAAGGTGACAGAGAGGAGGAGAAAGTGCACCCTGTCTGGATGGCAGCAAGCAGTTACAGTGGCTCAGCAGCTGAACCTGCTGCTTGAGCCTCATTTCCTTTTATGTACTGGAATAACACAGAAGATAGCTGCAGTTTGGTTTCAGCTTTGGATATGAGTTATAGTTTTGTTTAACTCTCAAGCAAAATATGTGCAGTCTTGGGTGTGCTGAGAATTTAAAGGGTTTAAACCTTTATATCATCTTACGCTTCAAAAATGATACTTAGTAGTTGTTCTCAAATTTGCAGTCAGATTTTTGGAGGAAAAGGAATGAACTTAATTCCATGCAAGTTTATTAACCACAGCAAATGACGTCTAGCATTCTTGTTTTCTGAGATTGTATGTGTAGGGCCAATTCAAGATTCTTCATTAAGATAAATCTTTTTGAAAGCTTCTTCTGTAAAGAGGCAACGTTGTTGTTCTAAATTGGGTATGTTTTGAAATAGAAAGGAGTGAGACTTCTAGCATAATGTTTTATTCCAAATAACTTGATCCTGGGTTGACTAAGCCTTTGTGTTCTTGTTAAGTGCTATTGCTGTAGTGAGGTGCAGAGTAAAGCTGGACTCTGAAGAGACTGGGATAGGGAGAGGGATGTGAGAAATACCCGAGAGTTACGTACCTGATTGAAATCTTAGGATAGCTAACTCCACTGCATATAGACAGTGCCAACAAAATAATGGGAATTCCAATGAGTTTACTTTTAATATAAATGGCAGTCTGGTCATTGAACTGCACTAAAACTTATCTTGAATCTTTTTGGCCTGGTTTAATCCATAAAAAGAAAACAACACTATCCAGATCATAAATCAGTTTGCGAATGGAAATTCTGGTGTTCTGTTCTTGCTGTTTCAATAAACTAACCAAGTGTGTTTGTTCAGGGCAGCAGATCATACAGCCAGAATTTCTTTGCCCAGAGTAGATTCATAAAATTTTTCGCAATGTTAGAACGTCTCCTTTCCCTTTACCAGTTAAGTTTTCCAAACATTGGAAGGTAGTTCTTCTGCTTTTGGATTTTTAAGTCTTTTATTTGAAAAAAAACCCAAAAAAACCAACTACTTAGCCTGTTTTCTCTCTGTTTCTAACTTGAAATTCCAGTTGGCTTTTTTCTTCTGGATATCAAAACCGCAGGGATTTGTTTATCCACAAGAGAAAGAACTTGGCACAGACATTTTTTAAATGCAGCTTACTATGTCATTTCCTCTGAGTTGCTTTAAGTGTATCAAGCGTGAAGTGACAACTAATGTTCTGTGGATTTGTAAGACTCAAGTTAGCATAATAGAAGTGCTGGAGACCTACAGAGGAATCTGGAAATTCTTCAGGAGAGAGGTGTATATATACACTTCAGTATGACTCATGCTATAGCTAATTCACTGTCATTTGAAATCTATGAGCTCCGAGCAGCTGCTGATTCTAATAATGGATAATAAGGATCTTGTCTCTTTAAGTTAATCAGTGTAAGATCTATTACCTATGCTGTGTGTAGGAAGGATTTTGGAGCTATTCTGTCCCATTTTTTATCACCATTCTGATTATCAGCATTATTGAGACAGATTGTCTTGTGTTGTG
The DNA here is from genome assembly GCA_009806455.1 of Tetrax tetrax. Classification (NCBI taxonomy): domain Eukaryota; kingdom Metazoa; phylum Chordata; class Aves; order Otidiformes; family Otididae; genus Tetrax; species Tetrax tetrax. The sequence goes on along the minus strand of WHYT01013812.1, from coordinate 23,887 downwards.
CTCTTGGTACAGAATATTTTTTTCTTTAGCTTTTGCAGTGATAGAGACAAAGCATGAGATTGCTTTTACATGTAGCAGTATAGATTTATCAAAATTTAAAAAAATGCTGATCAAGATAACATGAGGCTCAGCTTTCACATGGTCTAGAAGATGCATATATTTTCTGGTACACCTTTCAAGGTGGGCAGTGTCATCTAGCTGGTATGGCTGCTTATTTCCTGCTGAGACTGATTAGAAAGAAATTCTTAGGGGTCGTTACTGGGGCTGTCTCACCTGCCAGATTTTAGATGTTGGATGTATTGCCTATTAAAAAAATAAATGGCACTGTTTTTTTAGTATATTGAGATCCTGGTAGTGTGGATACATTGAGATCCTGGTAGTATGGATACATTTCAATTCATTGAGATGAATTGTGGCAGTCCTGGAAGAAGGACTCCTCCTCTAAACTAGCTAGTTTATTGGAGAATGAGGCTTCAGACTTTTATAGTACATTTGAAAATGACTAGTATATTGTAACTTCGAACCTAATCTACTAATTGACTTTGTAGTTGAATAGATGACATTTGGACATCATACGTGCTGGTATCATTAGCATACTTTTACAACATGAGCTCTGATTAGAATCTGTTTTTAATTCAGTGCGGTAGTAGAATGTTAAAAAGCTGAGTAAAAACTAGAGTTTTCATCACTTTCAAGTCCGGATAATTTCTGTAGTTACCTTGATCCTACTTCTTATAAATGTGGGAATGATTTTACAGTTGTATTTTAATCAGCATAGGCTTTGTTGCCTTCTCACCTATTTGCTTTTCTTTTTCTGGTGACTGAAGGTTGCTGGGTTAGGCTCCTTAATGATCAATAGATTTAGATCAAACACAGAGCATTAAAAGAAAAAAGGATGTGATAAGTAAGCCATCTGTATTGTATTTACAGATTTACTATTTGTTTTTCTGAGGCGTATCATGGTGCCAGCTTTGAAATAATACAGGCTGATTATATGAAAATACTTTCTCTGCCTATTCTATGCTAATTGTCAGAAAACTTCTATGGGTTAAATATTTGCAGTGATAATGTGGTTAGCTTTTTCTGCTGAAGAAGAAAACACATTTGCAGTAGGCTTCTGTTTGTAAGTGTAAACGACTTTAACACAACTGAACCTGGCAACCTAGTCCATTTGGTAATAATATCAAGGAAAGTTACTTTAGTGATGTTGTGGAAGGACTGAGAGACTTTATTAGGCAGCCTTGTTTAGGAAGCTGAATATTGCATTTCTTGTGTGCATTTCAGACCATATGGAGAAAAGATCAAAGAAAAGCAAGGCTGTAGCTCTGTCAGAACTGATGTAGGAAAATGTGTTTTGATGCAGAATAACTATAAAAATGTTGGTTTTTGTAACCGACAAAATAATTCTTGCATCCTTGTATTACCACTGTGTAATAGTGTGGTGGCTGTACATAAAAAAGTGCAAGTTACGATGATGGCAATTTTCTCGGAAAATGACAAATATTTTTACATTGTTCAAAACTCATGTGATTATATTAAAAATGGTAGCTCCTCAGTGGGCCAGAATAAAATTTGAAAGGACAACTGAGGTGAATTTATTGCTTCAGTTATTCATACCACTCTGTGCTCTCAGTACCTGGATGTTAATCTTTCTTTCCTTGGCTTTCCCCCAGCCATGTTAAGGGAATAGGAGAGAACAGCTTGATTGCTGGTGTAGTTGAGCAAGGAGCTTCCTGATGATCCCTCAGCATGTTCTTAGTTGTACGTCAGTGGGTGGGAAAAAGGAGCTCTAGCACACAAAGACTGCAACACAGAATTAAGCCTGACTGTGGTTCCTTTGCGGCTTTCCATGATAAGTGCCACTGTACTTGAATGTGCTTTAAAAACAGGAGAAAAATAAATTTCCCTCGGTCACACTGACAACTCTTCGAAGGGTACCCAGGTCACAGTAGATGCTGTAACACTGCTGCTGCTCTGGAAGGTGTGGAGGTCGGAAGGGGACAGTGTGTGTGTGTGTGTAGCAGCAGCAGTTGTTGTACTGTGACCTCAGTAGAGCAGGCTAGGATTGTGTCAGGCTTAATGATCACAAATTAGATGGAATTGTATACAGATTCCTTACATCCGGGCATTCCTGAGGGTTTGGTACCCTCTCACTTGTGCTCTTAATGTGTTAAAAGAATAGGAGAACCTGACCTTAAACATATGCAGGAGACACCCCATTGCAGTAGCTTGTGCCAAGTCTGAGGGCAGAGCTAGGATCTTTGTGGAGCTGATATTTCAATGACGATACCATTTGGGTTTTGGATTTTTTCCAAGAAGTTCAGCTGGGATGCAGTGAAGGTTCTGGAAGAGTACCACCTGTCAAAACATACCTCTGTAGCTTACTAGCAAGTTATTACTTAATAAATAATTCATAAATAATTAATTCATAAATAAGCCAGGTTGGATGAGGCTCTGAGCAACCTGATCTGGTTGGAGATGTCCCTGCTCCTTGCAGGGGTTGGACTAGATGGACTTTAAAGGTCCCTTCCAACCCTAACCATTCTGTGATTCTATGAATTTAATTTAATATACAATGTGTCATGGTATATCTTTTTAAACATAAGGCAGTGTCTTGATAGGCAGCCTCTGAAAAATCTTGTAGCAGATTCACTGAGCATATCCAGCTATGTTCCTCTGTCAGAGGTTATTAACCCCACCGCAGAATTAATCAGTATAGAATGTAGGTCTGCACTTCAACAACTTCAGGGCAAGGCTTGTACCTGACCTTGTGTTGCTGATAAGTAGCATGTTTTAAAGTATATGTTTTTTTTCCTCTTATAGTGCCAGTGTGGTTTGTTTTAAATGTGTTTTCTAAACTCAGGGGAGTATGTGTGGACCTCTGACTCTAGTGATTTGTTTATTTTTACTGTTCCTACCACTGATGCGTAATTAGCATCCTCAGACAAATAAAGTTCTCTTATTTGTCCCTAAACAAATAGGATTCAAATCTTTTCATGGCTTCTTGCTCGGTATCTTCTTTGCTCTTCCTTTTTAATTACCAGAGGATTTCACCACCCATTCACTGGCTGCCTCCCCCCCCCAGCAGAATTTAGGATTCCTACATTATTTGAGTTTTTTTTTTTTCTTTCGAAATTAGGACTCTCAAGTTTTCCTTGTTAGTCTGTCCGAAAGCCTTATTAAAATACACTGCTTTTTCCAGATTCTCCACTAAGTTCTCCAAAACAAAAAAATCAGGCTACTAGTGATTAGAAATGTGCATATAAAAATCTGCATTTGTATTTTTGTGTTTTCCACGTTGCCTGTGAATGCTTTCACTTTTGAAAGTGTCTTAACACCTTCAGAACCGGGATTTGAGGTGCAATAAAGGTATTGCCCTGATATCAGAACTGTGATAGTCTGATACCAAATTTGCTTAGGTTCAGACAAGTTACAGTTCTTGTAAAATATAATTTTATTTTACTGATGCTTAACTCAGCTACTGAGCTGCTAAAAAAAATTTCTGTGTTGCTGAAAAAACTTGTGTCATTAGATCATACCAGACCCAGGAATGTCACACTCTCTGGGAGTGGAGAGAGATGTCTGTGTAGGTAGAGGAGCAACACTGAGGCCCAATTATTAAAAAGGAGGCTGTGATTGCCAGCAGTCTGTATGCAGGGAAGTCAAATGCAGTTTACAGTCACTAGAGGATGTCTCTTCATGAAGTCTGGAGTAAAAACCACAGTTCTGGAGTCTCATAACTTCTCCTGCTGTACCGTGTCTTTGGGACCTAGTAATCCCTTCTCAGCGGATAGTCCTCAGAAGTAGTGGCCTGTTCTTTCCAATGGCTTCTTGCTCCATCTGCTTCAGGGATAAAGCTTTGCGTTGTGGACTTATGGATCTGAGTCCAGCTGTTCCCCTATTGTGCAAGCTGAAATTCAGTAGTCATTAGCTTTTTCTAAGTATTTTTTTACCTTTTCAAAAAATTATTTTTAAGCACAGATTTAAAAAATTGAACTCATGAAGTCAGAAACTCATAGAACAGAGATTGTGTGAACAAAGTGAATAAAAGCATTATATTATGATCCATCTATTTTTTGTTGTGTGGCTTGAAATGTTCTTTTTATTTGCGGATATCTCTAGATGGAGAAATAATACAACAGTCTTTGAATCTCAGTGTTCTGTAGAGTTGCTTTGGCATAATTTTTGGCATACCTTATTCATGGAAAGCCATGTGTTACATGTGGTTCAGGAACTTGGCTTTCAGCTATGCCCTTATTTATCACCTGACCTTGCAATATCACTGTAAGCTCTCATGACTTCAGGGCTTAATTATTGTAATTCCCTTTTCAGTGGATTACTGATGAGGCTAATCTGCTGCTTGCAGCTTGTTCAGACTGCAGCAGTGCACTTATTTGTGGGTTTCAGCTACCCTCATTGCATTCAGCTTGCTTTGTGTTTTTTATATTAGCTACTTACTGCATGGTGTAATGTTTAAATTAGCTTTATCTATAAAGGTCTGAATGGGCATGCCTCGGTTACATTTAAAGACTCTATTTTTTTTTTCCTGTTAACCTGAAATAATTTTTCAGGTTTTGCTGCAAGATTTATAAAATGTTTCAGTTTGTGGATTAAATCATCTGAATGTAGACATCTGCATATAAGTGTCTATGACAAGTAGATATTAAGTGGTCATTAAAATTGAAAAAGCATAGAGAGTGATCCAAGCAACCAGCCATTAAGTTTCTGAGAAGTAAATGTCTGGTGTTAACTGAGAAGCACTTGGGTATCCTGTATGTGTCTTTAGGACTAGTAGATACAACATGATCTTTGAGACACTCAGTCCTTTTGGACTGGCACTTGAAGGTCAGGTGGGATATTCTAGAGCATATTAAATGGCCCTATACCTATTAAAAAACTAAATCAAGCCCTAGGTTTGAAATACCATGAATTGCTGTCTGTGCTTCATGTCCTGCTCACTAGATTTCCATTGGCTTTAATGAGACTAATGAACCCACAATCTTGTGTGTCAGTGTCTTCATTTAGGTGTCCTATTTTGGATCTGAATCCTACCAATGAGATCTTTCATCCACATGATTTTTAGTAATGCCTCAAACCTTTATCTAAGGCTGGATGCATGTTCTAATTAAAATTTATTAATCTTGAATCCCTGGGATGCTGGAGTTTTTTAGTTCCAGGGCATTAAACTCTTCCAAAACTTGGAATGTTTTTTAAATGCAACAATTATTTATGGCATCAAACTTCAGCAGTTTCACAGTGGTATCGTCAGTTATAGTTTGCCTCATGGAACTCTGCATGTGTTGATCTTCCGTGCCTTAAAGAAAAAAAGGCCATATTTGCATAGTATCTGTTGTCTATTTAAAGGAAAACTTGTATTAATCTAAGTATGTTTTAGTTACATAAATTGAGATTATGCACTAAGAATCATGTTATTTAACTTCTGTTTTGAAATAGATCTCTCTTTGACAAGTTTCTAAGACTGAGCGGTATGTTGGCCAAGCATTTCTCTACTGTTACTAGTTTGGGAAAGTCTCTTCTAACTTCAGAATTTTTTTTTTGTCTGCATAACTTGGAATTAAACTTGTAAACTAAACCTTCAGATGCTCTTAGTTCTGTTAGCATCCCACCTCCTATAGTCTGTGCAAATAGCTCAAGTGCAGAATATTGTTGTTTTGAAGATCGGCTTTGAGTTGACAGATGTTTAAAACCTTTGAAAGCTTTTCTGACTAATTAAAAATATTAAATCTAGGAGAACATGGTTTGGGGTTTAGTATGCCCACTGTGTTTGCCACCAAGCTAATGGTATTTACCTGGTGATAACTTTACCCTATTGTATTAAAATAATGAAATAACAGAACTTCTTAAAAGTAGGGGTTATCTCATGTCTGTTGTTGAGTTTAACTCTGCTGTATTTACCATGTTTACCTATCTCTGTACTGAGACCAGGTAAAGAGGAGAAAATGAACTCATACGTAGATGTAATGTGCTGTCAGCCTTTTACATTTTGATGTAACTTCATGTGATCTTTCTTTTGACACAGCAATTTTGATGCAATTCCTTTATGGTAATAAGTAGTAAGATTATTAAGAAAATAAATTTGTGTGTGTTTAGTTTCTGCATAGCTCTTCCATACCTTGTTTTTCCCTCATAGGCTGGGATGATGGGGGTGAGTATGAGAATCATACTTCAGTAAGCCTACATGAGAGATGTAGAGTTGTAGTTTGTATGTTCTGAGTTATCCTTTGCTGGTTTAAATACAGTAAAGGATATTTTGTTAAATTACATGCTGCAGTAAATAGTAGAGGTTTTCTTTAAGTCTGTGCTAGAAATAATGCAAATGAAAAAATATTTTTATATCAGATATGATTATACGAAAACACATCCTTCTGAGAAAATGCATCTAGCAGTGGTTGCCTGTGGTGAAAGACTGGAGGAGACTGTTACTATGTTGAGATCAGCCATTATTTTCAGCATCAAGCCTCTCCAGTTTCATATTTTTGCTGAAGACCAATTGCATGAGAGTTTCAAAGATATAGTAAGTACCCAAATAATTTATTTAATCAATTTCAGTAATATATAACAATTCCTCTGTTTCTGGGATAGCAGTTGTTGGATATAGTGTCAGAAAAGCTATAGTCAAAAAATAAGGTAATATACAAGTCTTTGGTAATGTTGGATGGGGATTTTTTATTTTTTTTCCTGCAGAAAAATGCCAGTTGTTGATATCAAAGCTTTTCACAGAGACAGACCACAACTTCCTGATTTGTCACCTTGAGTCTGTTAAATACAAACCTGATGTTCTCAACACAAACGAATTATCTTGTGTGATCTTATTTAAAGTTGCTCTTACAAGAGAAAATAGACATCTGTCCTTTTTTGTCCCTGCGCTTACAGTATGAGTCAGCTTTACATTGTCTAAACAAAGTGAAACATTAGTCTTTGAAAATGGTAGCTATAGTTATGTCTAATTTTAGTAAATTCCAGTTAACAAATATAACATGATGACTGCAGTGGCAGTATTAGAAGCTGACTAGTATGTAGCTGTGGAGAGTTTTACTATTTTTGTGCTTAAAATGTCATACTATGGCATCAGTATGTTACACATGCACTAATGTCATGAGAACAGGAACTGTGACAAAAATTGTATAGGGTTATTTTAAATTAATATACATTGGTATTTTTCCTATGGAAACGAGTTAAGACGGGGAAGAAGTTCTGGTTTATGTATTTACTTTTTGTAAATACTAATTTATTTTACGTGCTCTTACTTTTGTGTATGATATGATGTGTTTTCTTCATAGTGGCCTGCAGGTGCCACTTTTTGTTAGAGTATTTTGAATAGCTGACGGATTCTTGCAGTTCAGGAAGCATTTCTGTTATGGAAGATGTGTTGCAGTTGTGTTCAATTAACAGTTTGAACAGAGAATTGACTTTTTTTTTATAATAGAGTTGAACTGAAGTAATTTTTGTGATCTCTTCTTTTCACATAGCTCGATGACTTCCCCTATGAAGGAAAAGTTAGTTACACATTATATCCAATAACATTTCCAACTGAGAGTGCAGCAGAATGGAAGAAACTGTTTAAACCATGTGCTTCACAAAGGTTATTCTTGCCAGTAAGTTATTGTGTAATAGGACAATACAGAAGTCTGTTTATGAAGCATCAAGCTGTCCTTGATAATGTAATTTCTTTTTAGTTTTAAATTAAGAACTACTACTCCTAAAAGTTACTTTTATGACATTCTAAAAAAGCCGTCTGAAGTTAACCTTCTTCTGTGACACTAATACACTATGGAATAAAAGTCCTTTTCTCACTTGCTGCATTATGGCACGGTATCCTCAGTGAGAAGTACAGGTCATGTCATCCTCTCAGAGGTAAGAAGGATTTACCATGCCTCATCTCATTTAATTGGAAAGTTTCCCACTTGTGTGGGAATGAAATAAGAAATGGGCTATTGTTGCCAGTGTGTTTTTGTGCAGCCTTTTCTTTGCTGATCTAAGATAATTCAGCAGGCTAGGCGAATTATCTCAGTGGCAGCTATCTCCCAAACACTGTCTCTCCTGGGGATCCCTTACACCCCTCACTTGGATTAAATGCATAGGAAAGCAAGATAATAGAAGAATGTCAGGAGCTCCTGTTATGGTAATATTTCACTTGGCCCGCAGCATACTCTTGAGGAGCCTTGGCATATAAAATGTAGATTGAGTGTCTTTGCATTACTATTCTGTGTAAGACCTCTGTTTCACTCTACAAAAATTACCCAAAATGAAAGAAGAGGGAATGATAACAAATTTATTGACTGCAAACTGTCATTTAATTGCGTATTACCAAAATGTATTAAACTTTACTGTGTAATGGCAGCAACTTCTGTTTTATGAAGAGAAGCTCAATAAAACTTAAAAATTTAGTTTTGAACTTCTTTCCCTCACAGTTAATCCTCAAAAATGTGGATTCGCTACTGTATGTGGATACTGACATCCTGTTTTTGAGACCTGTTGATGATATTTGGTCCTTTCTGGGGAAGTTCAACTCAACTCAAATAGCTGCAATGGCACCGGAACATGAAGAGCCTCGTATTGGGTGGTATAATCGCTTTGCTAGACATCCCTATTACGGAGCAACTGGAATAAATTCTGGAGTCATGTTAATGAATATGACACGTATCAGAAGAAAGTATTTCAAGGTATGTCTGTTGCTTTTATTGCATTTTCACATCTTTTAATCTATCCTGTTTCAAGTTCATGTGGGACAGTATATTTCAAAATATTTTTCTTGTAATTGGAATAATGCTCTAAAAACGCTGTGTTTAAAATCTAACTTGTGTATTTTAAATATCATACACTGTAAAACTTGGAATTCTAGAATTTTGAGTCTGCTTGACTGTTTTAATTTTTCTTTGTCCTGAAAGATCCTGTTCCTTGATACAGTCTGCTGTAAATTACATTTGTCAGTAGATATTAGATATGGTATTTTTTCTTTGCTGTAGAGATCCAAGAAAACAGTTAAAATGTACTGTAAACTAACTTTAAAAATGTGTGTAGTAGTATGACCAGGAGGTGGTGCTAAAACATTTAGTAAGTTATTTTAACTGTACCGTTTTCAAATTTTGATCTTTTTTTTAATTGTAACCAGGTGATTATCACCTTAAGTATCTTTTGATTTACTTTGAAGTAATAGTTTTTGTAGAGAAGTAAGTTCATAGTGAAAGTAGTTACTAAAGCAGCGTGTGCAGCAGCAGAAATTGTCATTGCTTCACAGTTGGAAGGTTTTATGTACTTGAAATACAAATACAAAAGCAGTGCTATGTGATTATGCTAGGGGAAAAAGTACTTCTCTGTTTAAGAGAAGTTTGTTTAGGGAAAAATAATCATGCAGTCAAAAGCTATTGGAAGGTGCACCTGTAAGAGGCAATATAAACTTGCAGTAGACATTACTTCTCCCCCACTTCCAATTTAAGATTTAGCTTTCATCTTAACATTCTTGCTATGTATTTTTGTTGTGGAAATACAGAGAATTTAAGGAAAATGGAGAATGGATTAGCTCAATTGTAACTAAAGTAGAAAGTTATAGTAACTATAGTATATATCTGTAATTTCCCCAAGAAGAAAACTTCTCTTCATATCATCAGTGGAATCTTGCATTGTCTACTTTGTTGTTTATTTTTCTGATTATAGCATCTGGAGAAATTAAAATATTGGAAAGTATAACAAGAAAAATATGGAACTGAAAATTGTATGTATCTTAACCTCTGACAATGCATTTCTCTGTAGTGAATTATTTTTAGTGTGGTAAACTCTGAGATAAGGTTGGTCTTTTATTCATACTGTGCCAGAATTCTAGTTGGTCTTCTCAGTACAACTTAGATTATCAATTTATTGGAAACTTTATGCATTTTTTCTGAAAATTGAGTTAAACTTTTCAAAGTATACAGATTATATAGAATACTAAAATTGTCTTTCAAATTAAATGCAGTTTTCTATAGAGCCTCTATAAAGTGCCTTTCTCCTTAACATTTAAACCTGGTGGTTTTTTAAAATTTAAGTATATATATACAGATTTAAGTAGGTGAACTAATTTGTGAATATTTTTAAATTAAAAATGGAATGTTGCTGCTTTCTCTTGGTACTAGAGGACTGGAGTATTTCCCAGGACCTGAAAATATCTGCTATATATTCCTGTTGTTCCTATGTTGTATATTTATTATGCAATGAAACATGTCAGATTGCTAAACCAAAAGCAACCTTGGAGGAAGTGCTTTTTTAATAATTGCTCTTTAATATGGAGATGAATATCTGTGACTTATAAGAGCTCAGCTGTAAGGCAAGGCACAAATCTACAGTATTTTCTTGTTATTCTACTGGCAAACTTCAGTATACCTATCATAATGCACAGTTTCTGGCTAAGTGGGCCACTGAACTTCTTTCTGTAGTGAGGAACATCATGTGTCATAACTGGTATGGGGAATCAGAACAACAAAAAAAAAAGTCTTGAATTGTCCTGAAAACATTCATCTTAATGCTCTTTCTCAAATTGTTCAGTATGTAACGTACTAAGCAAGTCTGCTTGATGAGTTGCAGGCTTAGCGTTCATACAGTTAAGGGAAAAGAACTGAGACTGGAGTCTCAGCACCCAGTGCTGTGCAAGTATACTAAATATTCAGAATTATGAAAGAGCACTTGAGAGGAAGGGATGCAGAAAGAGAGCAAAGATTCCCAGTAGCAAAGCGCATAATTCAAAGCCCTTTTTGATGGCTTTAGTTAACAAAAAAAAAAAAAAAAAAAAAAAAAAAAAAAAATTACCCATTCTCCTAGTCTTCTTCAGTCATTTTGAATGTTAGAAATACAGTATTTTCTGCCCTTAGTCATTAGGAGTCATTCTTTGGTGTCCTTCCCAGGGCTTTACAGACTTCCCCTTCTGTGTCTGATGGTCTGATGTATATATACTTCTGACCCTTGCTTTCATGTGTCTTCTGATCTTCATACTTGTCCAGGAATGCTTATGTGTGCACTGTGGCTATTCCTGAAACATTTGAGACTAGTGGTGTACATAAAGAAACATTTCTTTCACTGTTGTTTGATAGTAAGAAGTAAAAAAGAAATTAAAAAGCCCACGTGTTCTCTATACATAAATTTTATGGGGATTATTTTTTTGTGTGTGTGTCTGTGCAGCTTTTAACATGGTTGCTGAAAACTTACTTCTTGTGTGAAATTCATCTTTTTCATTCCATTCATATACATTTTTTTCCCCTCCTGCTTTCATCATCCCGTCCGTCTTTAGTCATCTGGCTTGTCGTAGTCTGATTATCGTGAGAAACAAACAGATACAATGTTTGGATGCATGCTGTTTTGACATATATGGATTTTCTGGTTCAGCTGAAGCATTTCAAAATGCCCTCTTTGTATACCCTTCTTGATTTAAAAACTTCCCCAGGTGTCTAACAAATGCTGTGGGCATTTGTTATATGCTGTCTAGCTGTGGGTATTCATTCAAAGTATTTTGCCTCTATCTTTGTATGTTTCTGTCAAGTGTAATGTTTGCTATTTGTTCAAGCTTTGGATTTGTAGAAATGCACACTTTCTCTAGTGTGTCTGGCTTGCTAACACCCTGTGTTAGACCTTATTGCCAGTGGCTAACATACTTAGTAGTGGAGACTTTTTGGTATTGGAAGACTCAGAATTGTTTCCGACAGGAGACCACCTCATGATTTCCAACCCATGCTGCTGACCTAGTCCTTCCACCTATTGGACACACTGGAGGAGTGTCCTGTAGTATCAGGCTTGTGTAGCACTCTCAGCCCAGTCAGAGCAGTTTGAGGATGTCTAACAGAGAGCTACTAGGTCACCTGAAACTTAGGAATGATAGTGCTTGATCGTTCTCCTCTCATATCATAGCTAGATAGAGCAGCTTCAGTAATGACTAAGCAGGAAATTAGTTTCTCTTATACAATATTGATTATTGAGATCTTGGCTTAAAGAGCACTCAGCAGGGCAACAATTCAGTTTGTGCTCCCCTAGTACCTTGAGTGTGTTCCCACAAGCTTCTGGAGCATTGCAGGGCCCTAAAATGCACAAGCTTTATTACAAAAATTCTGCTCTTCATGGGGACTTGTGGAGACTTTGTTTTTGTCTTCAGGTTCCTTGAATGTCTTAAAAGGTGCATTGGTCAAAATGAAAATTGCAATCCTCACAGCAAAACTTTGAGAAGGATTTATTGTAGTTCATACTCTAAATGGTAGGCCTGAGAGTGCGTGGCTTCCTCCCTGATAGCAAAGGAGCTACTAGTCTCAAGCCTTTAGAAAAGAGGTAAACCAAATTCAGGGTTAGGGACTATCCTAATATCCCTTGCCGGCAGCAGTGCAGATGCTGGGCCTTATAGATACTGTCCCATCTTGTGTCCTGTTAACTACTCCAGTCAAATACATAGAACTAGCAAATGCTTCATTGTCCTATATGAAGGTCCAGATTTGTTTATATTAACTCAGGAGACTGAACAAATTCTTCAAGGAGTATATAAGGTCTGGGAATTTTTGTATCTTTAAAGGGCTGCCTGTAGACCTTTTTGCATGACTACCAAGTGGGTAGAGCACTTGTCTGAACAGTGAAGTTTTGGATCAGGATATTCCTCCAATACAATGGATTTAAAACTGTGAGTTCTTTGTCTGTTGCAGTTTCTTCAGCTTGAAATTACAGGCTGAGCTGCTTAAGGCCTTTAGGCATCTCTTCTGTTGTCACATTGATTTGTGAGAGTCAGGAGGAATCAGAAGATTAATAAATAAAAAGTGGACAATTTAGCTGATGGTTATAGGGCTCACCTGGGTAGCAGAAAACCTGTAGTTCCATGTATTGTCCCAGGATTAAGTCTTTTTTTTTTTTTATCCACTTATTTGTTCAAGCCTCAATTTTCTCAAGACTGTCGGGTCTGTTCATATCAAGCAAGCATCCTACCTACTTGGCTATCTACAGTGCCTGATGGAAATTGTCACTCCTGGTCCTAACAGTCTTGTTTGTCTTGTGTTTTTTTAGACTCTGTGGATATGTACAGTAGAAATGTATGTGCTATGTGTACACACATGTGCATACATATATAGAGATATATCTGCATGCACATATGTGGTATTGATTATAGTGCGATCATTAAACAGTGCGTAACTGGACATAAGACTAGAACCGGTAATGAAGCTTCTGATGGGTAGTGCCTACCTGTTGTCTTTGCTAAGCAGCAATTAGAAATTGGGAATGTAAAGCATGCAAGAGTGTTTAGGAGATGAAAGAAGTAATAGTAGGTGACTTTTAAAATACTCATTTACAGATATTTTTAGATATTTTTATTTTTTATTTTTTAGATATTTTTAAACTTGAAGAGATGTAGCAAATACCACAGAATTGTGTTTTAACAAAAATGTCAGCTCAGTGAGGCTTTATGAATAGAGAACAATGACTTTTATAAATTCTGTTAAGAAACTTTCTGATGCTTGAGACATGGGCAGTCATGGGCAGGAATGAACTCTTACAAAATCAAACAAGGCCCAAACAGAGTAACTTCACATAGTGTGTGCAAAGGAGAGCTTCGTGGGTATGCTTTAGACAAAGAAAGATCAAAGTTCAGAGGGTTTCTGTGACCTAAGCCATTATACATTTTTTTACCATTCAATGTTGCTTAAGGCTATGGCTCCACAAATATGGTGAGCCTGTGCAAAAGCTGATTGCTTCTAAAAGGAAGGTTCCCATCTCTTACCAGCTGCTTGCCCCTGTTTTTCTTATTTATTTTGCCTTAGCCTCTGGTGTTTGTTGGTCCCTTCTATGATTCAATTACATTTGGTAATAGTAGAAAAAAGAAAATCCTTCTGCTGGGTTAGTGAAGTAAATCAGCTCACAGAAACATCTAGTAAGTGTTGGCGCTATGCTGTTAATGCAAGAAGGGGATAGAGTCACGTAACCAGAAGGAAGAGGGCTTGCTCCCCTTTGGCATTAAGGAAATTTAAATTGGTTGGCTGTTTGTGGGACACAGCTGCAGTTTCTTTGGATATTGCTGCATGATTTGAGTATTTTTCCTCAACTTTCTATTTTCTTACTAGAATTAAGAGAGGTGAAACTAGCTTGCTGCAGGCTAAATGTGACAGCCCTTCTAAGTCTGACTTCAGCCTTGGCTAGACAGAAATCTTCTGGGACAGAAATTAGTAATGACCATACTAATTAAAGCACAGTATCTAAACCAAAAAGCTTTTAAGAGAATCTCTTAATGTCCTTAGGTATATTTTGTTCTTACGTTCTCTTCCACTCAAAAAAAAAAAAAAAAAAAAAAAGGAATTTTGAGGGTTCATAAGAGCCTGTTTCTGTCAGCTTGATAGCATCACAGAATACTGCAGTTATTTTTCTTATATTTACTTGAGCAACTTTTAAAAAGCAAATCATAGAATCATAGAATCACATGGTTGGATGGGACCTATAAGATCATCTAGTCCAACCGTCTTCCCACTACCATTGCTATTCTATCACCAGTTTTGATTGAAGTTGAGCATTCTACTTTTCACATGGTTTGACCTCATTACAAGTTACAGTAGAATTTTAAAGGAGGTGGTTGTATAACTATTCAAATAGTCTGTCTTGCTCTGTGATTCCTACATTGGTTTCATTATACATCAGTGTTAATATATTAATATTAAACTGTCTTCTGTTTATGGAAAGGTTACTGAAATATTACAATTTTCAGTTTTTAAATCTGATAGCTCCATTTGTCAGGTAGTATTGCTTCTAGACATCTGGCAATGGGATGTATGCTCTTACCTGCTTTGCATCTGCTTGGGATATACTCTGGATTTTAGTCTTATTAAAACTATACAAGTAAAATGAAAATTATATGAAAGAGTGACTTTAACAATTCAGAGTAATATTTCTATGGGTTACTCTAAAACTTTATTTACTACTGTATATTCTTTTATCATTATTATCCTAGTATCAATGAACTATTTCTATTTTTATTTCTTAGCATTGAGTCTGTATTTAAACCATGGGCCAATATTGTATGGATAGCAAAGCTCAAGTGAGGGAGTAATCTTTACCCACTGTGATTCAGTATGATTGATTTGCTTTCTGGAAGGTTTTTTAGCTTGGTGTTAAGCCTAGGTTTTCTTTTGTTTAATCACATTGCACTGAGCCTAATGATAATTCTTGCTAGAGAAGAATTCTCTTGTGCATTTCTTATGCCTGCTTTCATCGAATACTTGCAAGCAATCATAGTCATAAATTTTTTAAGACAGAAGGGACTGTAATATTCAGTTTGGCTTCTTACATAATATAAGCTATAGATCTTTTCTGTATTAATTCTTGTCTGAAATCTGATAGTATTTCTTTTTTTAGTCTTCGGTTCTGAAAGCCCTTCATATTAGATGACTGAAATGATTTGAAGAAAGACTAGAAACTGAACTGCTAACTAGCAGTTTGCACTTTTTAGTTTGTCAGTGGAAAGCCTGGAGGAGAAAGCCTTTGATACTGTAGTTCTAAACCTGAATATTTTGTTCCTCGTAACTGGTAATCTTTTCTGTTTCTTAACATGATGTTTCTGTATACAGATCCCAAACCATACTAGAGTTCTAATTTTTTTTTTTTTTTTTAACTTGGTTAAAAGTAATCAAGGGTACAACCCTGTACTTGTTGAAGAATTTTGTCTTTGGGACTTACTGTTATTCCATCCTTGCTCTCCTAACTGAAGTAGAAGGTAGAGTGAGCTGCCTTGTTCCTTTTCTGTTCTAGCTGAGCTTAAACATGGTGTAAAGATAAGAAATTAGCTTTAGAATTTGTAACCTGTTACACTGCAGATAGTAATTCCTTTGGTCATGTGGAGTGCAGTGTAAGCCACCTTACTCCAAGTAGCACCTCATCAGCCAAACCGTTAGAACAACTCCTTCTCCTTTTCCTTTGAAGTAATTTTGCTAAATCAAGAATTTGAGAATTCATTAACAGCTGTTCATTCTGCCTTTTGCTAGTGAAAAGTTGTGCCTTTGCTGTGGAAGTTCAAGTTTAGTAACTAAAAAAGTTAGTTCAGCTCAATGAAAATTCTTTTGAAAACCTTTGAAGCATTTCCATATCTTTGTATACTGCTTTGCAGCCAATATTTTTCAACTATCTCTATTTGGAACTATTTAATAATTAATTTTATATTGATCTGTTTTGAATTTTTGAAGTTAACTTTAAAACCTGTGTATATTTCACTCTGTGATGAAGACAGAGAAGTTGCATGAAACATGGGTGTTTAAATAGTGTCTATCTATTTGCACGCATGACTTAAATGCAGTTTTTTGCGTTAGATTGTACTGCTGTATCAAAAAACCCTTGCTATTTCTTAGAACTCTTGGTTTAAGATGTTTGAGGAAAATCTTGAAAACAAAAATTTAATCTAGCAGTTAAATAAAAGTAGAAGATGCATATAATTTTCCTTATCATAAGATAATAATTGAGAAATAGAGCATATTGGCAATGTCTATAACTATTTTCCTTAGATATGCTGATTTGTTTAAAAGGAAGAAATCATCTGTACATCTGAGATTTGTAACTTTGAAAGGCAAATTAGTGCGATTCTATAGGACATTTCCTCTTATTATAGGTGTAATTATCCTGAATGCGTACAGTTTTGCTTTGTTTTATTTAATAGAATGATATGACACCAGTCCGGTTACAGTGGGGAGAAATTCTTATGCCACTGCTGAAGAAGTACAAGTTGAACATAACATGGGGTGATCAGGATCTGTTGAACATCATGTTTTTTCACAATCCAGGTAAATCCATATTGGTTCTAAGTCTCACATGACAAAGTTGATCTTTTCTATTATGTTCAAAAATCCAGGAAAATACTCTTTTAGGAGACTTTTCAGCGAAAGTATTCAAATGACTTTTCACTTCTGTAGTTTTGTGCAAGTGTTTACTTTGAGAGACAGCATTGGAGCTTGCTAGAGTGTAATGAGCTGTTAAGTTTCAAAACAACTGTATAGAAATTTATGAAGTGGCCTTAAGAAAAAAAAAAAAAAGATTACTAATGTATTTCCTGAAACAATTTTGATTCTTAATCTAAAGTCCTAATTTTTCTGCACAGAAAGTCTTTATGTCTTTCCCTGCCAATGGAATTATCGGCCTGACCACTGCATCTATGGAAGCAATTGTAAGGAAGCTGAAGAAGAAGGAATATTTATTCTTCATGGAAACAGAGGTGTTTACCATGATGATAAACAACCGACTTTCAGGGCTGTCTATGAAGCAATAAAAAATGTAAGTGTTTTCAGCATTGTACTTGTGCAAAGTTATTTTTTAATCTATTTTTATCTATAGTTCTGCGTGTATTTGGTAGATTTTGTTGATACTTACCTTGACTGCAACAAAGTATTTTATTTTCTTCTTTAAGTAATGCTAAGTGTTTCACTGATTTTTCGTTTACTGCTTGGATAGAATTCCAGTGTATTCCTTTTGTGATGAGCATCTTTTGAAATGTGGTGTAGGCTATGTCTAGGTTAGGATTCTAAAACATTGCCTATAGTTGTCAATGTCATGCCTTTAATAAATACATCTAGTAAACTGTTGGTATAAGCATTTGGAGATCACATGAAGCATAATTTTTGTGGGATTTTAAAATATAGAAAACCTCCTTCTTACCAAAGTTTGTACGTATGCAACATTTTAACATTTAATTGTAGCTAGATTTGGATTGTAGAAAATATTTTTTTATACTGTTTTGACCTTTTCTAGAGATTCACTGTATTAATATGTTGCTGTTCCCTTAAATACTAAGCAGTGACTTATTTTCATTCTGCAAATAAGTCATCTAATAAACTATTTATCGCTGCATCAGTATGCTCACTGAAGAGCTGTAAAATTGAGCATTGGTGCACATTTTAATATAGCAGACTATTGTGTGTGCAAAACCTTCAAAAATCAATAGTATATTTTAATGGTGCTTTATTACATGTTGTCATATGGATATAAAAATGAAGAAAAGTACTTTTGGGGGTCTGAGAATACATTGCAGGGAAAGTGAATGTGTTTCTATAAAAATATGATTTCTTTGTTTCCTTTGAGCATTATCAAAAACAGAAGAAAAAATTATTTCTTTTTATTTATGATCCCATTTGGTTTATGAGTATGTCAGAGAAAGTATGTAAAACACTACTGATCCAGTGGTAATAAGATGAACAAAATTATGCTACTTTGAAATGCTGTTTTAGCCTAACATTTGTTTATAAAAAAATACTGTGCTGTTGAATTAATGACTTCTTTATTTCATGTCTGTGTTAAACATAGTATGTGTTTGACCATCATTCAGTTTAATGAAACTTCAGTAGTAGCACTTTTCATACTGTTGTTTCATTATAATTTGATAAGAATTGTATTCCCTAAAAGTTATATGTCATTTCAGAAAGTTACTGTTCAACAAACAAAAAACTAGAAATCATTTTATATCTGTAAATTTTTAATTTTATAAGATGATTTTAAATTTCTTCCTTGCCTATATGCGCATGTTCCTTTGCTTACATTTGGTTGGTTGGAGTTTTGGGGTTTGTGTGGTTTTTTTGGGTTTTTTTTTTTTTTTTTAAATCTTGTTGTTAGGCTTATTGAAAGCATTACATAATCTTTCTGTAATTTAGATATTTTCTTCACATACTGTATTCAGAAGCTCTCTGAGTTCTTGAAAAGAGTTAATAAACCTATAGAAAGCAAATACAATGTTCAAAGGCATTTTTATAATTCTTTTAGTAACTTTGAATAATGACACTCTTCTATATTGACCTAAAATTTTCTTTTCTCAACCTCTTTACAGTATTCATTTGGAGATGATCTGGTTCATTCCCTGTTGCAGCCCCTAGAACTGGAATTACGGAAAACCACACATACATACTGTGGAAGAGTATACAAAGTATTCATAAAGCAGCTAACAAAAAGCATAAGAGACTTGCATGCCAGAAGATCAAAGGGAAGGTGATTTTTACTCCAAAATGTTAAATCAAGAGACTGAATTAACATACTGGTCAAAAGGTGTAAAAATTCTAATATGGCTTGAATCAGTTCTCAGTGTGCCCAGATGAAAGTTTACTAGCATACATAAAAATGAAGAAAATATTCCTGTAATGAAGAACAAGAAATTTTTCTGCAAAGATGACTTTTTGCTCTTTTGAAGTTTAATCAGTGATGATTATCTTGTATCTGAAGATTTGGGTGTTACTGGCTTCTGTGGTCAGTAGTGTTAGTCTGCATAACTGGGTTATCTAATGATCAGATGAACAACGAAGAAATGAAGATTGCTCTATTTGGGAGTGTACCTCATATACTGTCTGAAATTCTGCTAAACTGTGAATGTAGCAATAACTGAGTGAGCAGCACTGACCTCACTTTAAAGGTGTGAGCCTTTATGTAAACAAAGCTGTTTACAAGTGCGGAAAATACTCTGTTTTCAAAGAAATGTGATATAACCATTGACAATCTGTATGTGCCTTTATATGTTCATCTCTTACATGTTGAAGTACTGTTTTGACAATCTTGTTTTGCTTATTTTTAGATGTAAACTGCACACTATAAATATGATTTTCTGGGAAATTAATAACTAGTACATGATACTAGTTTTCTCTGTAGATAAGAGGACTTTTTAATACACAGCATTTGTTTCAACATTGTTGAGCCATCATGGCTAAAAGATACAGCAGAGTTGAGGGTTTATTTAGCAAAAGTTCAGTATGAGTTGTTTGTCTTACAGTACTTTTTAAAAATTACATGGTTTTGCAGCTTTATAGGGCATTTTGGAAGCAGAAAAAAAAAAAAAAAAAAGCAAACCAGTGGAAAGCTGTTGCTGTTGTATTTCCTTACTAAGAATTATTACCTGGTGATTATATTATAGAGTTTAGTACCTAAAAGTGAAGAGCTGTAGAGTTCTGATGCTTCATCAGACTGTATATTAGATGGGTTTCTTAGATAATACATCCTGTTGTTACTTTTTTTTTTTTTTTTTTAAATAATGTGGCTTTAAAATAGTTTTGGGACAGACCCTCAACTACATGAATACGTTACTGACAGTAAGGTGATAGTGATTTACAACAGGTAAGGCATTAGGTTTTCTTTAGTTTTCTTAGTGGAAAAAAAAGTTCTGTTTATGTAATGCAAACTTTTTTTTACAGAGGAAAAACATGAAGAAAAAGGCTGAGTTCTAGTGTTACAGTAAAATATTATTTAAACTTGCATCGTATGAAATGTATTTCTAAAGTATATTTGAACTTGGATAACCTATGGAACTGAGATGAAGTCTTCATAAAGTGAGTTTTTGGATTCCAGAAAAGTTCCTGTGTGTTGAACATGAAGGATCCACTCGCTGACTTGCACCTTCATCCCAAACCCATTTTAGAAGCTTAATTTTTGTGACTGTTTCTTTGTCAAAGGCAGGCTGACAGGCTGACTTCCAGATCCATGTGAGCTGGATTAATACTTTAGCAGTAGAAAACCACACTCCACTGTAAGCAGAGTTTATATTCTGCTCCTAATCTCCCTGCTGGCTCAGGGTGTGAATTTCTGGGATGGAAACTTAGGAAGCAGTTGCCTTGCATGTCATTACAGTCTCCTTTCCTTCCTGTGTAACATTTTTAAGTCTGAAAATTTAGAAATCTGTGTAAAGGTGAATACTGTTATTGACTGATTTTACAATATGCAATGCGTTATTTTTTTACATAAATACTGATTTTTATATCAATTTGTCTTCAGCTTGTTTTTTTGCTTGTACTGTGTTTGTATTTAAAAGTTCTTTCCTTTGGCCTGTTTTTTGTGTGTGGTGTTGCACAAACTTTCAGGTTTTTGAATTGATTTTTAGTATGTTGTATGCATGTGAAGATACTGCTTAAAACCCAGTGAGCCATTTTAGAAAAAAAAAATGGCATGTGAACATTAGCAGCAACCTTTCCACTTAAATTTCAGCCTTTTGGGGCGTTTAGAATAAAAAGGGTTAATATTGAAGCCTATAATAAGATAAATATTCTTACTTTGTGCTTATTTCAATAGATGTTTACTTAGCATGTTACAAACAGGAGAATATACTGCCTTATGCTTTAGTTTTTGTTTAATTTTTATTAATATAAACTTAAACTGCTCACCTCAACTATCCATTCCCAAGTAATACTCATGAACACTTTAGAAAACTAAAAAACAGCAAGTGCTTAGTAGTTTCCATTAAGTAACTCTCCAGAGTATTTGTCTGTTTTAAATAAATTTTTAGTTCTGTAATCTCTAGGTCTTAAATTTAGAAAGATGACCTACCTTTAAAAACAAATCTGACTCACAAAGAAAACATTTGGAGACAGTAAGAAGACTGGAAATCTAAGTAGTGTGGTAGAAACTATTTATACTCCCAAACATTTCAATATCTGATTTATAAGGTTGTATGCATAGAAGTGTAGAAACTTACACCTTGCCTATGAATCATTACTGCTGTCTAGTTTTAGAAACATTGCTTTTTCTGCAGACATAGTAGGTAACCAACAAAACAGGACCTGACAAATTACAGAACTTCAGAAATCCCATTTTTACTGATTTATTTATTATAATTTAATACCAATAGAAGTGTAAAGTTTTATTTAAAAAGTAAGCATCAGGAAATGTACATTTAGATTAATTAAGATATATTTGTCTTCATCATACTTGGTTTGTCTCTATATCCCAGTACCATTATTCTGTCGCTGTTTAAAGGGATCTCAGTCTCGTGGTAGAAGAGCTCTGTTTGTAGATGTGTTCTCTCATTTGTATGAAATTCTCTGTCTTCATAGGTAGTGTGAAAGGTCAGCTATCCCTTAATAAGAGTGAAACATCCTTATGTATAGTACTTCTACCTCTGCCTACTAATAAGGCTGTATAAGCCTTATGAAAATATCTTTCCAATTATTTGTAGTTTTGCCAAATTTCAGACTGAAGGTGACCTTTAATGGTAGTTGAATTGGTTTTGGTAAGCTTTTGACTGAAATTTAGAAAGGTTAAAAAAGGAAGTTTAGAAGAAAAAAATATGTTTTTCCTTCTAATTTTAAACAGATTTTAAAGCAGTATGGAGTTGCCTTTCCCTGGTTTTGATGTAATTTTATCAAGCTATACACTTCTGGCAGCATGTTGCTAGGAAAACCGAACTGTCAGCATTTTTGTGAATTCGTACCAGATTTCTGTCCATACTAGACATAGTTCAACTGTACAGGCATTTCATGCTTCTGTCTGTGCACTTTCCATAACAGGGTGACGGAGAAGCCACTTGTCTGTCTTTTCCTCTTCCCATCTAGACGGCACGGAAAAGGAAATAACTGCAATGGGGTGATGGGAGGAGGGAAGTTCTTTTTTGTTGTCTAATTTTTATTTCAAATTAAAAGATTTTCAGCTATCAAGCAGGTTTAACGATAGCTGTTTACTCACTATATATATATATATATTTTTTTTGGCCTAGTTAAGTGAAATACTCCTGTATAATTTAGATGAATGTGTGGGCTGTTTGTGCCTCAATTTTTTCTTTAATAAATTACATGTTTTGAATAGCTATTTTTACGTTTTCTTCTGTGGTATCTAATGTGATTACCATAATGATCATAGCTTCTATGCCCACTTCCCTACTTTGTGAATGGATGGTATTTGGAATAGCTCTAGTAATTTTGTGTAGTAAAATAAGTTGCAGAGAACTATAATGTGAGGGTATAGCTTTTGCTTTTATTAGTAGGAAGGAGATTCTTTTGTAGCATAGACAGTAGAAGTACGAAGTAATGGGAAGGTCCCCATGGATTTGGGAACAGATCTGAGATGTGTCTTATGTGGCTGTTGCTGTCAGTCTGAGCACTTCTGCGCACAGAAACACTCCGAAGTGATGTCATAAGTTGTATTTTTCAAAAGGAACCTGAAGTATTTTTCTGTCATGTTTCTAATCTCTTTGGGTATCTTCTGTTCTGTTTCTTTTTTGGCACTGCAGTTCTGTCTAGCTGAATTTATCTATATATTTGAGAAGAATAACTAAAATTCTTACAAAGTTTTGCACAAATAACAGCCAAGTTATTTGCTAAAGTTGCCCAAGTGGACAAAAAATGAACCCAGCAAGTCAAATTTAAAAAAAATTAAACACTAGTGTATATACTTTATGTTCCCTTAGAAAAAAAGAAAAATATTGTCTTATCCAAGTTTAGCTCTACAGAGAAACATGTGCAATTTACTTTCTGTATTTAACTGCCAAATCTTAAATAATGCAGGATAGTTTTCTATAGAAATGCAGATTGCCTCACAGTTGCTTTGTAGTCCTAGTAGACTACTAGAAACTATTACTCAGCTTTAAAAACAGATGATGTTTGCAGAGGTAATAGTGAATTTTCCTCTTCAGGAAGTGAGGAGAAAATTAATTTTAAAGTAGTTCTCAAAATCTATCTCTTGTAACCACTTAGTGGATCTATATAAGAACAGCTTGTCCTCCAAGGTTGTCATAAAACTTAAGATTTGTGGTTCTCCAATGCATTTTTAAGCCTTTGTGGGCCTATTAAAATTTTAAGTTTCTTGAAGGAATATTAAATAACCAGACAATCTTGCGTTGAAGAAGTTCAGTTGTATCTCTTCAGTTTTGCAGTTGCTTTCTGCACAGCTGCCTTCAATTCTTTAGAGAGTCCTCATTTAAACTTATGAACGTGCATCTTCCTGTATATTTGCTGGCAAATTTCTACATTGCTTCTTTTCCCCTCCCCCTTTTTCCCTGCATGGCTTTTAAAAGATAATCACTAAGCTCTTCTTTCGTTTGAATGCTTATAAAAATTACAGGAGATATTATTACAAATCTTTTTGCAGAGACCTGTAATTAAAGGAGAACCTGCAGTCCTAATGTGGTTGGATTTTTTTTTTTTTTTTTTTTTTTTTTTTTTTT
>WHYT01013811.1:2462-40652 GCA_009806455.1 Tetrax tetrax | reverse complement strand
ATTTACCTGGGAGAGACACGGTGGATGATGGCAGTGACAATTCTTCCAGCAAAAGCATGATATTTTACTGCCACAATGACACAGAAGAAGCTATTCCAGCATGTCTCAAATCCACGGCAAGGATGCACTGACACCCATCAGTCGTCTCTGACCCAACCCAAGACCTCTCCGGGGACATTAATCACTGGATGAGATGAATTCTGATATTTTCAAATAGCTCAAATTCATGCAGAAAAGCGTAAGGCCCTGCAGGAGGGATGTAT
Organism: Tetrax tetrax; assembly: GCA_009806455.1. NCBI lineage: Eukaryota > Metazoa > Chordata > Aves > Otidiformes > Otididae > Tetrax > Tetrax tetrax. The sequence goes on along the minus strand of WHYT01013811.1, from coordinate 40,389 downwards.
TCAGTCCCCACGCTGCTGGCATCCACCATGACAACAGCCACATAGATGTATTTCTAGCTGAGCTGCTGCACAGCCCATGTCCTCCCTTACCTGTCCCAGAAACACCAGCTGATGTCTGTGCCAGGACGAAGGTGCACAGGGACAAAGCAGATACCTCCATTTTGCCTAGAACATAAGTTCATGAACTTCTGTTATCATTCAGGCGTGATCTAATTGAAACATCATGACTTACACAATCATCTCTTTCTCCATCCCCCTCTTCCACTCTTTTGAAAAAAGTTTCCTGAGTTTTCCAGCTGGACAAGCTATCCTTCTGCCTGCTTTGAAGTAAATATTTTGTTGGGTTTGGCTGCTGTCACAGCCACACATTGTCTTCTGCCTGATATTTTATCCATCTGCTGTTAAAGGACTAGAGAATATTTCGAGCTGAGAGTCTCAGAAGGTTTTGAGGTGCTGAGTAGAAACAAGGAGTACCAACGCAGGAGAAAAATCTTCTTCTCAGCTTTCACGTGCATAGCAATTCAAGCTGAAATGCTTTAAAAATTAAATGCTGATAGATGCTTGTTACGACATCCCGGTACGCACGTGCTGCGATGCGGAGTGCATCAGCGGAGGACGCGATCCGCCCCGCTCACCCCCTCCGCGGTTCACATGCCGAGCTGTAATCCAACGCTGACTTCCTCTTCTGTCTCAAGTGAATGGAAAAAGAGAATTGGACTGCACTCCCACGCCGTCGAGGTTGCCAACATCAGCCTTGCCTCATTTCTTCTGCTTGCAGAACATCTGGCTCTGCTCTGGGACGGTGGTGTTCAGGGGAACGGGCTGTGCTTGCTGTGATGAAGCCTCTCGTGGGTCTGTGGGTCGGAGATGCTCGCTGCCCTCGCGGCACGGAGACCGCATGTTCGCGGTGCCTTTCTTTTCAGAGCACACACAAATAACTTTGTTTGATGCTGGTTCCATCTCTTGTTCTTCTTTTCCCCTGGGTTGCTCTGAAGAAAGGATGTTTTTAGTTCAGTTGAGCTGTGAGACCTGGAGGCACCTACCCAGGAGAGAACACGTGCGGCTGCAGCACTGCGGCAGTGAATGGGGGATGCAGGAGGGGCCACGCAGGGCTGGGGTACGCTGCCTTCACCCCGCAGGTTATCTGCAGGCAGGACATCATCATGTAGGCCACCACAGGCACCAGCCCTTTGCTTAACATCGCTTGGCTTTCCCCTCCAACTCCGCAGAAGTTTGTCTCATAGCTGTTTCGAAACTTGCATCACTGCTTTTTGTGAAGTTCCTCGAAATTCTCAGAAATATCCATTTTATTGTTGTTGCTTACTTGCCCTTAAGAGGTGTTGCTTAACGAGCGTTTGAACTAGACAATGTTCGTATCTCTATCGCAGCTGCAAGAGGATGAGGAGATCCGAAAAACCCTGTCATTCCTTTCCATTTTTCAAACACATTTTTGCTCCTCAAAACCTTACAGGGTGAAACACTGTCCCGGAGCTCCCAAAACCTTGAGCACGCGTGTGCCTCGTTTCCCTGGTCCCCAGCACTCCAAAACCACCACCTGGCACCGTTTCTCTCACTCACCCTGGAAGGCGAGGGCTGCCCTTTGCTGCGGTTCCGGGGTGCCCGTTTGGGGCAGGGTGCTCGGGGATTGGCATTGGGGGCGGCGGGTGGTGAATGGCCCTTTGTGCGCTGTGCTACATAAAGAGGGCATTATTAGAGCTAATAAATAAGAATCTCCCTGTTAATAAGACCAAATTATTGCGGTCGTTACTGCAGGGAACGCGCAGCATCCGCAACAGGGAGCTGCCTCAGCCACTCTGCGCTGGGAGGACGGACGCAGCCTGCGGCACGGCCAACGCGCTGGTCCAGGCTCAGCAGCAAAGACACTGCGTGCAAGGAGGGCTCATGCTGCGCTGGAAAATGAAGGAGAATAACCAAAGTGTTAGGCTAGTTTTGGAGCTGGTTTGCATGCTGCGGGCTGCTGTCAGCCCCCGCGCACAAGGAGCAGGTACAGCGACTGCAGCTGCCGGGGGGTTTCCCTTTGGCTTGGGGCAGGGGACAGGAGAGAGGCGGAGGCAACCTCTGAGGGGAATATTTGAGAGGTTGGTTCATTTCCAGGAAATCTCTGTTTTGTTCTTTTTCTTTTTTTTTTCTTTTTTTTTAACAGAAAAGCTAAGTCCTTGTGAACTTTTTGAGAACTTTTGTTCATTCCCTCTTGCCAGCTAAGCTCCACTTTGTGCTGGTGACAAAAGCTCTTTCTCCAAGCGCTGGTCATGTGCCAGGACCTGGAGATCTCAACTGTGCTGGTGGTGCCACAAGCCTCTGTTCCCCTTCCCTCCGGGCAGAGGCAAAGCCCCAGCTCCAAGCATCTCACCTTCGAGGGACTCTCTGTGGGGCCTTTTCCTTCTCCTCCTTGTGATGGAGATGATGGAGCCAGCTCTGCTTGCTTTGTCTTCCCCTGCAATGGAAAGCCTCAAATATCACTAAGTAAAGCTCTTCCCGTTTCGTGGAGCTGAGTGCCTGAACAGGCGACTGAAACGTTTGGTGATTTCACTTACCCGCTTCCTAGGGTGGGGAGTAGAAACAGAGCTATTGTGCAACCAGGAGGGAAATAATCATGATCTGTCTAAATATGTGTCCTCCAACTGCCAAAATATGTTCTGGAGCTGAGTGGGGACCGTACACAAGCAGCGATTGCAACACAGCCAGCATTGCAGATTATATAAAGAGAATTTGATTTAATATTTTCTGAGAGAGTTTTAGCCTTTACAAATGAGCTGACCACAAGGATAACACGTGCCCAAGTTGTCAGGAGGAAAATCATACAATAGTTTGGGTTAGAAGGGACCTTTACAGCCCATCCAGTCCAACCCTGCAAGGAGCAGGGACATCTCCAGCCAGATCAGGTTGCTCAGAGCCCCATCCAACCTGGCCTTGGGTGTTTCCAGGGATGGGGCATCCACCACCTCTCTGAGCAACCTGGGCCAGTGCTCCACCTGGCCACCACCCTCATCGTAAAAAATGTTTTCCTTATATCCAGTCAGAATCTGCTTCCTTCTATTCTAAAACCATCACCTCTTATATCCTATCACAACAGGCCCTGCTGAAGAGTTTCTCCCCATCATTTTTCTTATCAACCCCCTTGAGGTACTGGAAGGCCACCATAAGGTCTCCCTGGAGCCTCCTCTTCTCCAGGCTGAACAGCCCAGGCTGGTTCCCAGAGGGAGGAGTGATGACGACTCGCCCCAGCACGAAGGGAGGGCAGGGGTGAGTGTGCTCCTTGAGCCAGGCTGCCGGAGACAGTGAACATGAGGGACTACAACCACCTGGCCCTGGGATTTCTGCAGCCACCTCCATCCTCAGGAGAAGGAGTTTGAGCTGCTCAGCTCTTCCTGATGGTCCACGGCAATGACGACATATAAGGGCATAACCACGGTTTCTATAGAGATATTTATTGGATGGGTATAAAAAATAGAGTGCAAATTTGGTTAGATGTATTTAAACGCATCGTAGGCAAATAGTCCCACACATTGGTGGGAGAGGAGCCCAGAAGGTTGTCAGCATGTCCAGATCCCCTGGTGCACCCAGATCCACACAGCAGAGCCAAGCCTCGATCCCCAGAGATGGGTTATGACCCTTCTTTCTGCAAACCTTTCCGTCCCTCTGCTGCACGCGGCTCTGCTCGGCAAGAGCTCTCACCAGTGTGGGCACTATTCCATCCACCAGCCATTGGAAACACAACTTGGGGTAGGGCTCAGTGTAGACATCTGCAGAGTCCAGGTGAAATGTCTTCTGCACTGGAGAGGAGCCCTCAGTCAAGGCTTACTGGAAAGGCAGAGCTGATAATGGTAGTAAATATGTGCAGTGTCACATCACTTTGGTTCATACTGAGTGACGCATAAATGAGCATCTTAGATCTTCAACAGTCCTCCTGCTGAAGTTGTTTCCATTCAAAAGTCCCATCCAACGTCAGATCAAAATTATCCTTTTCCTGCTCTCGGCAGAGTTCCAAAAACACCTGAAATGGGCGAGATAAAACTCTGATTATGTCTCTGACTTCCACTAGATACTGTGATGCTTCTTCACAGGAGGTACAGCTCTGCAAGCCCTATGAGAGGAATGTGAGGAATACATACACACTCCCGTGCTCTCTGGTGTAACCTCCTGAGAGGCACCAGCTGCTCATAGGTGTATCTGTAGGGTAGGTTTTACTCACCAATGGGTTGGCGTAATCATTCCTCATCTTTGCCACCAGCCTCGTGCAAGTAGCAATAACCTGCTGCTCCAAGAGCAACCACAGAGGCTGGGCATGACCATCTGCCAAGGGCATCCATCCCTTGGCAGTGCCGTGAGCCCATCTCGGGTGAGTGGACCCAGGCAGCAACACTTTGCCTAGGCTTGTTCCCACCATGTTAAATCCCAGCAGTGAAAAAAAACCAAACCCATTTTCACCAGTTTCCTAGTAGAGGACCCCTCGCCCACCACCCTCAAGCAGTTTTTTGGCAGAGCAGCCTTCTGCTACTGCAGTGGACCAGGTCTCACTGTGGCTTTTGTTCCTGCTCATGCCTTTACAGCATGTCTAGCCTTGAAATCACCTACCTGAGACAAACTGTTCAAAGAGAAGCTGTACTCCTCAAGGTTGAAGTTTTGTTTGGCTGTGGAGAAAAGGAAAGAGTTGAAAATTAGCAGTCTGTGTTCCACCTCTTCAAAAAGTCATCTTGTTTTGCTCTTACCTTCCTCCAGCTTGGAGAAAGACTGAGACAGGGGCAGTGCGTCTTCCATGGGAACCTTGTAGACTAGCAAAGCGGGGAACCTTGAAGAAAAAGAAGAAAAGGCTATTCTTGCTCTGTATTGAGGTTCTGGAATCAAAACTTTATGTCATGCTGTGAGCTGGAGGTATGGACATTTTGCTGCAGGGATGGCAGCAGGGTTGGACGTAGTGACATTATCAAATCAGATCCCCATAGGGACTCAGAGGTGTTCATCCATCTCCAGCTGAGATCCTGTGTCTTGCCGTCACACTGGGCAGATTTTTAGGGATGAGGTAGTGTTGAACTCATCGTTCATTCCACATTTTATAGTTACCGCTCCTGACGGGCTGCACCTGGGAAAATCCTCAAAATCTCAGCATGGAGAAGATCAGTGTGCTCTGGATCCTTGACCTTAATTTCCAGTAGATAGCTTTTGCCAAACTTGTTCTTCAGGTACTGGATGGAGCCAATGCACCTGTAAGGGAGGGAGGGAAAACAAAAGTCAGTGTGAAATCACTGGTGTCCCACCATCTGCTCCTTCCCAAATTGCACCATTGGTGAAACCACGGAGAGCACTTCATAAAGCCCATGGTGATGGGCTCAGGTAGGTGAGGCTGGAGAAGCCCCATGGGCTGTTTCTCAGCCGAGCCGCGTGCTGGCTGTCCTGCTGCCCACCGTAGCTGCCCGGACACCATGACAGCCATGCGGTCGCACACCGCCTCAGCCTCCTCCATGTAGTGCGTCGTCAGGATGGCTCCCATCCCCTTGGTTTTCAGAGCAGCACGAATCATCTTCCTGAGGATCAGAGGAAGAAAAAAGAAAAAAGGTAACATTTCCTGGAAATATTAGACACTTTCTTATACCTTTGTCTGTCCAAATGCCTCTTCCCTAAAACAAGTGTAAAAACTTTACAACCAGCAGCTTTAGAGTGATGTGCACATGCTAATGGAATAATGACAAAAAGAATATTTTTTTGGCTCAGGTCCACTTATGGATTCTTCCAAATCCCATGCGTGGCTGTCTTAAAGTTTGCAAAAAGGATGGATTCACAGCTAAAGGCTTTTTCTCTCTCCTTCCTCATGCTTTAGCTAGGGAGAACCAGGAAAACAGAGTTTCCAGTAAAACCATTGGTACATGACCAGCAGTACTAAAAGCAGATGGAGCAAACCACTCCTTACCTAGCCTTAGGTTTCTACTCTTGGCTTCCAATTCCTTTACCACCGTGGTGGCACAATGTCTGAGGTCCTACTCACCAGATGCAGCACTGCCCGTGGAGGTCCATGCAGGTTGACGGCTCATCCAGGAGCAGGACCTCGGGGCTGCCCAGCATGCACACAGCAAAGCACAGCTATGACAGGGAAAGGGGCTTGAGTAAAATCTTTTTCATTCCCTGGCCCTCTGTCCACAAAGAGTTGCAGACAGCATCACTTCGTTTATGGGAATGAAGGTCCTGACTGACAGGAAATGTGGTTCTGGAAAAGGCTATTTTCCATTACCCCACCACAGGAGACAACACAATGCTCTCCAAGGATTTTTTGATTTATGCTATAAGCATTGCAGTGCTCATTATAGGTAAAATAAAACACACCTTTCTGGCTATCCCAGCAGATAATTTCCTGGTTTTCTTTTTTAAATAGTCTTGAAGCTGCAGAGCATTCACTATTCTGTGAGGAAAGGGAACAAGGAGAAAAAGAACATTTTTGTTATTCCCAACTTAATACGCTCATCAAGGATTTCTGAAATGATAAGAAAAAGCAACTTTCTTGAGTCCCTCACTCTTGACTCCTGCTTGTTTTCATCAAACATGTATTGTGATATTAAAATGTCAGTGAATATTTGAAGAAAAGTGTGCCGAATAAGCCACAAGCTCCTTTCTAATCCCATCATTAATGTCAACAGTATTCTAAATCAATTCCACCTTGCCACTGTCAGCTGAGCAGGGAGTACTTCAGCACCCTTTCTTGTAGTGCCGAACTATAACATCAGAGATTTTAGAAATGCTTCCTGAAGATAAAATTCTTAAAAGGACATTAGCGGTAACTTTATCCCCACTAAGTGCACTTAGGTAAATTGGAGATTTTCTTAACCCACATGCTTAATCACAGCATTTAGCACAAAATCACTTTTGCAGCTCCGTTTCCTGAGTTTCTTTCAAGGTTTTCTCTGGCTCCCAGTCAATGTTGGCTTTCTGGTCCCCTCCTCGTACCCTAGGACTACAGGATAAAACACAACCCTCCATCCGTACCGGTTGACAGCAGCAGCCGTATCCTCCTTGCACACCCCTTTCACAGCCGCGTAGACCCGCAGGTGCTCGTGCACGGTGAGGTCAGGCCAGAGCGGGTCCTCCTGCGGGCAGTACCCCAGGAAGATGGGCTCGTGGTCCTGGAGGTGGGATGTCGCTCCGTCTCCCCTCTTCATCAGCACCTGCACAACCAGGCCAACCGTTTTGCTCTGAAATAGCCGTGCCCAGATACAAGGGTAGGGTTCAGAGGAAGACAATGGGCTTCATTGCCGTTTAGGCAGGGAAACCCAAAGAGCAAGGGAGTGATTTTGCAACTCTCATTTACATGGTTTCTAAATATAAACATGGCCAATTAGAGTAGATGCAACTGCTTTTTGAAGTTAGATGTAGCTCACAGTATTTTTTATTAATACAATATTTAATTTAACAGAACAATGAATTCAGTTAAAACTTCATCATTAGTAATGCTTTGAAACAAAAGTTACAGCTTAGTCTAGATGCAAGGTTTGCACTTGCACTTTTATCATGGATCTATCCCTTTTCTCCAGACACCTCCTACCTGCCCAGCAGTTAGTGTCGTCTCTCCAGTTATCATTTTGATAGTTGTGCTTTTACCAGCTCCGTTGGGCCCCAGAAGTCCTAATACTTCACCTGGAATAAATACATATAATTTATTAGTAATTCTTCCCATTCAACAAATATATCAGGCACAGTCCCACAAGAGACAAAAAATATAAAAGAGAGCATGCTAACATCAATGGTCATGTAAAAGTATAGAATCATGGAGTGGTTTGGGTTGGAAGGAACCTTGAAGATCATTTCATTCCAACTCCGCTGCCTCGGGCAGTGCTGCCTTCAAAGTAAAAGTAAACAGCATAAATACATGCTCTGAGAGCCCGTAACGTTTCAACTGTAACTGATGCTGTGAGTCTGAGCATTGCTCCCAGGTCTCTCAGAAGCCACAGCTGAAGTGGATCATGGAGAGAGGGGGCTACGTTATTTTAGATAACAGAAAGTCAAAGGTAACTAATAGGATGCATCCACATCACATCGGTCACTAACGCATCAACCAGAGACCGAACATGCCTTAACTGCAGAGGAAACATATGTGGCCTCTATGTTCTTGGCTCAGATAACTGAGAATCTGCAGAGAATTCACTCTCTGGGTGTAATCGGGGGTCCAGGTCTAGCTGAACAGTTCCAGTTCTCACCTTTTTTAACACAGAAGGAAACATTTTTGGTCACCATTTTCTTCTTCTTCTTAAAAACTGAACCAGCTTGCTTTATTTTATATTCCTTGCACAAATTGCTGACAACAACGATTGATTTCTGAAAGCAAGGAGGAAGAAAGATTGATCCATTATATTGGAAAGCATTAATCCCTCTGTAATATTTTTCCGTTTAAAAAGGTAGAAAGCCTTCTAAACTGAGAATATGAGGTGCAGTAGGACACTTCATTGCCCACGTTCCTCTTAACAGCTTGCTTCTCTATCCTGGTGGGACTGACACTGTATGTTTGGGAGTTTGATTTTCCCGGTGAGAATAATACAGCCGGAGCACTGACCTGTGCTTATTGATACTTGGTGGTTTGGTTTTTACCAGTGGGCTTCTTAATGGTGTAAAAAGATAAGGGCAACACTTAGCTGTACCTCCTCCTGACTTGGTGCCACCATAGCATTTCTCACTGCTGCTCTTTCAGCTTTAACGTCTTCATCTTCCTCTCCGAGCTCCTCGAGGTGCTGGTGGCTGCTTTCTCTTCTTGGGGAAATCCTACAAACCCACCAGATTCGTGTTAGCATTTCCTTCTTTACCCTCGCTCTCTACTAGTGCATTTTGGACAGACCAAGAGAGAATGTCCCTCTTTTTCAATGTTCTTGTATTTTTTCTTTTTTTTTTTTAAATAAAATATTTATGATCTTTCTGTGTTGTATGAAGAACCAAGCTGGTACATCCACACAGCACAGGCAACACCACATGGAGGTACTAACAAGCCCCAGAGCTGTTCTATATTATCATAGCACTGTAGTATTTAAGGGGACATTTTAGTTATAAAAAATCATCAGTATTAAAAAAGAACATTTAAAAATAGGGACACAAAGGCAACGATGTCTGACCAAAATGTTGTCTTCAAGGAAAAGCAGTGTGGTAGGAGTTTAGATGTAGCACATGCCTCTGGTGCATGTGTGTTTATACAAACCTAAATATTGGGTCCATTCTCAGAACTGCTCTTCCGTATTTTATCTCCAAATATCGAAGAAGAAAAATGAAAACCACAGAATGGATATAAGGCTGGAAAAAAAAAAAAAAGAAAAAAAAAGAGTTTACTTCATTAATAGCCTTGCCTTCCGTCCTCCTACAGCTGAAAATGAGGAGATGGTGGCAGTGTTAAAAAGTACATGGGGGGAAAAACACAGTATGTGAAAATAAAGTTCATTAATATCTAAAGTCAGGGTAATCCTGAAGGCTATGAACTCTACTATCACTTACCAATACTGCAGAACATACCAACGGTAGAAGAAAAACACAATTCATAATTTAACAGAGCAACACTGAGTGATCTGGATTTACTTCATTTTTTTTTCCTTCCCCTTTCAAAGGAGCAAGGTTGTTTTTGCACAGGGGGTAACCTGTCATCCAGACCCACTGAAACCCTACTTCTGCATGAAATGAGCTCAGAGCTCTTGCCTGCTTCCTCATAACCCGAGGACAGGGTTTAGGAGACACGCATCCCTAAATAAAATTAATGTTAAATGTTTTCTTACTGCAAAGACAGCTATTAGTACATCATTGCTTGAAGTCACACCAAATCCCTCAGTGTCTTCTAGAAAATGCTGTAAGAATAAGAAAAAACACACAGTGAAGACCTGTAATTCTTCAGTATAATGCTGGCTAACTTTGCAAAGTTTAAAAGCAAATAACAAATACTTTAAAAATGTACAAAACCTTCTGATTTACCCAAAATATTCACCGTACGGAGGAAAAAATACAGATGTTTGACCTTGGGCATCCCAGTCCTGCACCAGAAAATGTCACGGCACTCAGTACATGTACCAGACACTGCTTTAAGGGGTAATGGTCTGTCACAGGGGAACATCTGGTCTCCTCTCTTTTGGGGCAGGAGAGGAGGTGGAGGTGAGTGGGACAGGACAGAGGAGGAGTCTCTTCTATTTGGACTTCACTCCTAGGTCATTTATGGCTCATAACTGGTCTTGCGCGTAGCTGGAGGGTTTTGTTAAATTCTTAGCTGATTTTCCACGATTACCCTCAGCTGACACGGAATGAAGTGCCTTGTGAGCATTCTTAATTCTCACTCTGTTTCCAAGCAAAGTCAGATGCATAACTTCAAATTTTCTCTTATGATTGTCCAAACCAAGCTGCTTGACTGTACGGAAAAAATTAAGAGTGCTTACCTAATCTACAGTCACAGCTCAGCTGCAGAAAAAGCAGCCCCTAGCCCTAATGAACAGTTGGGAAAATTAGATCTGATCTGAAATGGTCATCTGAAGATGCGCTCTGGCCCTTTGGAAAATCCCACTCACAAGAGGAAACTAATGAGCCTTCCCAGAGCGCAGGGTGCGGTTGTCACCAGGCTTTGCTCACAAGGATGCAGAGCTGTGGTTTATGGTGGGGTGCCTCTTCTCGCCCAGTGCCACCACTTACTTCCTCGCAGTCGGTTATTAGGGCCAGCAGTGGGTACATGGGAATCAGGAGAGACAGAAGGTAGAGCGAGACGCTGCTACTGATTGAGAAATCCATGACTTTGCCGATGATATGAGAAAAAATGGATACCTAAAAATAAAACAAGAGGGTGACTTAGCTGATGGGAAGGCTTATGGTCCTCACTGGTCTTAAAAACTGTGTGGATCTACCTTTTCAGTTCCCTGCTGAATTTCTAAAAGTGGACAAGAAATATAAAGATGAGAAACAGTGAGGGTTCAAGGAGGTTCTCAGCTGTGTCTGCCTGAGGGTGGGCTGCTGGTTTGGATCAGCCAGGAAAACTTCTTCCCAGGCACAGGGCTGCTTCAGGGAGAACAAGGAAACATGGGATTCTGTCTTGTTCTTTCCCATCCTGGTTCATGTCAAATAACCCATCTCCTTCCAGGTCAGGCTCAGGCTATCTGCATCTAATCTGATGGCTCATTTCTCAACGCCTTACATCTCTTGGATGCGAGGTGTCGAACCGAGCAATAACTAACTTTCTTGCCTCCATTCCTGCACCAGCTCAGTGTAGATCCAAGCTTCTCCACAAGCCACAGCAGGATTGTGGAAATAGAACACAGTGACACAAATTTAATATAAAATTAACTGCTATAAACCACGTGTCTGTACTTATGTTCTACATCTATACTTGGTCCTTTGACCTCAACTTCATCCTTAAGATCTCAAAATACATTTCTGTAAAGCCTACAGCACATAATCTAGCTGTATGCTTACCACTATCAGGATAAAAGTCCAAAGATCATATCTCCCTCCTTTGCAAAAGACGAAGGAGATCAAATAGATGAAGAGAACGATAGAAATTCCATAACCAAAAGTACCCGTGATCTACAGCAAAGAAAAAAAAAAAAAGAAAAAAAGAAAAAAAAGGCTTTCATTGTAGAAAATTGAGTAATCTAAACAACGAGAGACCTATATATAGCAACGTGGTTCAGTTTAAATAATCCTACATTAAGATTAGGACATTCAGAAATGACCACAATTTTACTGCTAAGTGTAAAGGGGTCAATTACGACAAGATTTATTGCCTTTTATTTCCAGCTGGGGAAATCCAAGCTATAGAAGGTGAAACAAAGAGACAAGCAGTAAGCACCCAGAGACCCAGAGGTGTGCCAGCACTGCCTGCACCCACCTGTCTCAGCTACCCACCCGTGCTCAAAATGTGACATCGATCCCTCCCTAGCAAACCAGTGATCACCAGAACGGGACCTACCAGCAAGACGATGCTGTTGATACTCCCACAAATCTTGTTGTTTATTGTGAACTGAAGCCCCAACATCGAGAAGAGAAGGAGCCAGCACAGCGGGATGTCCACCAGTGCCTGGCCGCACCAGTATGCGGAGGGAAAGAGCCCCGAGATCCACAGCTGGGCACAAGCTCCCACCTGGGAAGGCACAATGCAAAGGGCAGTTTATTGTTGGTGCCTGGTTGGCTAACCGCACCCATGGGAATGCCTCCAGGAAATTAAACGGTAACAAAAAGCTGTTACCATCGCAATACTTTGGTAAAATTGCACCTCTTTTTTTGTCTTTTAGCATTTTGTGCTGGCTGCAAAGCTGCTCATGGCAATACAGAGAAAAATGCCTCAAGCTGCCCGTCATATTCCAACATCCTTGTGGCAATGCAGTTGTAGTCCCTTCTGCCCACCCCAATTCTGCTCCATTTCAAGGAATTTACCTTGTAATCCTGCACGTAGCCCATTGCAAAGTGAGGAAGAAAACCAGGGAATAAGAACACCGTATAAAATAGGTAAAAAGAAAGAAAATAATCCCAGAATAGTGGATCATCTGTCTGAAAAAAAAAGAAGAGCAAAGCATTTGTAGAAAACATCCACAATGTAATGGCTAGGTGCCACAATTCATCTTATCGCATTTCTCCTGAAGTGCAGGGCGGTATGAAACCAAATATTGGCAGGAGAAAGGTTTTCCTCAAACCGTAGCCCTGCAAAGTGCTTGCCACTGGTGAGGAGAGGTGGGTGGTACTCCTCTATCCCAGAGCTGTGGTGAGCTAGCTCTTCTGTCAATTAATGGGTCACAGCTTGAATAACGTTCCATAGAAACTGAGGAACCACCTGAAGAAACTCTCACAGCCACCCTCTCTATTCAGCAGTCCTCGAGACCCACAAGGGAAAAATTAGCTTTGGTTTTGCTGAAGTCAAACACGATGGTTCCAGAGCTACCACCGAGGAAGGTGGATTTACAGGTACAGAAAGCCCCATCTGGCTTCCCATTAAAACTTGATGGCTTGTTGAGACCTTAAGCAGATTTAAGAACTAATTTTGACACCTCCTGATTGCCAGGCTCTGACACTTACAGAGGAAAATGGATTACTCCAGATCCGAATGTGCACGGTGGAATTGAGGGCTCTCAGCAGAGCGTTGCTAATGACGTTCACAAGCACTGGGAAGCAGTTGATGGCCTCCATGTGGCATAACACGGTAAACCTGTAGCTCTTCAAAGAGCAAGAAAACAAGATGAAAAGTGTTGGCTTTTCTTATCTGCAGTAGAAATGGAGCATACCAGGAGAACCCAGGCGTGAAATAATTTTGTTTGTGCCTTGTTTGCTAAAAAACAAATCATGAAGTATTGGAATTCTATATAGCTGTGCTACAAAAATGTCGAGTTTGAGGCTGAGGGAAATAAGAGCTCTTCTAGCATGTAGTTTACTGGCTAAAACACTTTCAAGGCTTTGTACCTGTGGCCCTTATTCAAGAGGACCATCCTACAGGTAGGGCTGATGGAGGCATCTTGCTTAATTATTCAATTGTTGGGAAGAAATGGGAGGAGGAGAAAAAAAATAAATCCTCACCTGACCTTTGCGAGACACTTTTATAGCCCCATTGTGTTTTAGCTCTTCTGTGATATTTTCCTCACTTGTTATTTCCACTGTGAGATCTTGGCTCTCAAGTGAGTGGATGAAATTTTCAATGCCTGTGCCTGGTGTGAAAACCAAAAGCAGAGGAATCATAACACTGAAAATCAAGACAGTCTTGAATGGTTCTGGGATTTTTTTTAAAAAATCCATGACCACCAAAGTCTAACAACTGAGAGAAAGTCTAACAACTGTGGATGTCAGAATGCACATATGTGGTGGATCGTTGCACTTTAATTTCTGTGAAGTTAATGGATTTCAGCCTCACTGACTGAATTTTTGCATTGTCTTTTTTTTTTTCCTGCCTTTACCAAGTTGCTTCAAAAGGTATTTTCCTTTGTAATGACCTGGTGAAGCCAAAAGTATAATATTCTGGCCAAATAACAGAAAACAGCATCCACTCATAGGAATGTTGAAGGTCAAACTCTGGAAGCAGACCACGAATTTGACTCAGCATTAGTGAGCCCTTCCTGGAGTACGGTGCCTGGTTTGAGACTCCTGCGCTCTGAAAATGCAGAAATTGTTTGGATAGAGGTTTGGATTTGGGACAGGCAAAGAACTGGTCCCTTCTAATCCTGTCTGCTATAATATCCCTTTTCACATCAGTGCAGCAGGATCTCCCCAGCTGCTGAAGCCAAAGTAGGCTTCATTCACAACCCCTTAAAAACGACAGTTCCCTTGCTTGTTTGTCGCCAAAACTTTCATCACTCCTTAGATCTCCTCCATCCTACAACCATCTTTTCTTCCACTTTTTTTTTTTTCCCCGCTTTGCACCAGCAAAAAGCCTCTGAACAGGAAGGGATGAGGAAAGGCTCCTTGTCCTCACCCGTGTTGTTGTGGACCAGGAGACTGGTCATCTCTGAGTGAGCCCTCCTCCCGAGCGGCAAGAAGTACCGTGTAGACGAGAGCTCCCAAGCGTTCAGGCTCTGCCAGGCAGCAATCAGGGACAGTTGCAAAACGAGAGGAAGCAGAAAAACCACACAGAGTATCAAACTAGATTAAAAAAAAAAAAATAAAATAAACACACTGAAAACAGATACTCAGTAGAACATATTTGCTTATTTGGAATAGTGCACTATATTCAGGCTACCCAATGCTTTTTCTGTTAAAAATATTTGGCAATTTTCTTTTCGGAAATCTCAAACCTTGATCATTCACAAACGCACTCAAAACTTAGCAGGGAGAGGACCTCAGATCTGGAGTGCTCAGCTTTCCGGGGCATGAAATGCCTTTCTGCCTTCCTCCCTTTGGTTTCTTGTGCCCCACCAAGAAATGCCAGTGTGCCAGACTGAAGAACAATGGGGTCAAATGGGTTCAGATGCTGGCAACATGAGAGAAATTTTTAAAAATTAAAGAGGAAGTATGAAAGCAGTATTTTTCGCTCCTCTCTCTGTACACACTAGTTTATTTTAAAACTTCCTTCTCCACCTGAAATAAAAGTGTTTCTAAATTATTCTTTTCTTCAGAAAGAAAATGAGTTTCCCTTACGTAAATCATCCAGTACAGAAATGAAAATGCACCAGAGGGAGACTTTATATTACTGGCACTGGAAAGGCAGACACTTTCCTCTCCTCTGAGTGCAGATTGTGAAGATCATAGCCAGAACTTGATGTCAATTAATCCAAATGTTCATCAAAACAGGGGTGTGAAAACTGTCCCTCCTGCTGTGACAGTGCCCAGTTCCAGATCTGCAGGAGAGAACCACTTTGGTACTTACATTGACCACAGTCTTTTCACTGATCTCTTAAGCTTTAGGAAGCGCAGCCATGCCACGGCAGTGACCTGCTGTCTCCAGAGACCCAAGCCGCTGACTGTCACCTTCCCAGTGTCCGAGAGCAGCAGGGACCCTGGGTCCGTCTCGTCAGGGCATCGTGGTCCTGCATCTGCCAGCTCCTCCCCAAGGACGTTCTCATCTGCAGAGAATTTTCCGCGTGCTCATTTTTGTCTGAGACCAGCTTCCGCATTGTAATGTGTGAAAAATTAAGAGCCGCCTAGTAATGAACTGTTGGAGGCATGCCCAGGGGTTATTGCAAAGCAGCCCTTCTCTTTGGCTGGGGATTGTATATTTGCAGTCATGGTTGTACCTTCTTGATCCACTGTGGCTTCTTGCTCCAGTCTCAGGAAGACGTCCTCCAAGGTTGTCATGCTGACTCCGTAATTTATAATTCCCTGGTTGGAGCAGCTGTCGAGGCCACTGAACAGATCTGCAGGACAGAGATAGTACAAGTGCCTTCAAGGTTTAAGACATAACCATGTATTTCCAGACCAGACTTTGTTTAAGCTGAGTCAACCTGACTGGAGCATCTCCAGTCATGGGGAAAATGATAAAGCAGAAAGCTGCCTGGATGCAAAGGGTCTGGAGGAACACAAGACCACTAGATCCATAGCTCATTGAAGATGTTTTTCTGTTTGGCACCAACATTTCAGGCTGTGCATTCTCTGAGGCAGTGGGGCTGTCAGACCGAATGTGACCAACATGGTGAGTGAGTGTCTGCGTGGTGCCACTGCAGGTATGGAGCAGTACCAGTTGTATAGAGTTCTCTCTTCTCACTACCTTTTCTTTTAATAGAAAGAAAAATAAACTCCCAGTAACACATGTAGCCCAGTTTAGCCTAAAAGGTTTTTCATTACAACAGTAGAAAAGCATTTGTTTACATTTTGATCTTAAATGCTAATATTGGGGGGAAAAACAAAACGCAGCAGTTCTGAAATTCTTAAGTGACTCCTGTAGGAAATCTCCCTCTTCATTCCTCTTTCTCCACATTTGTGATTATTTTTCCTCTATAGACAATCCTCAATTATTTTAACATAAGTTACCTGGGAATTTATTCGCGTTTTCTAGCGGCAGTTTGTATCTCAGCTCATATTGACCGTGTCCAGAGAATGTGACTTTGGGGATGTACTGTTTAACCAGAGATGTCACCTTGTCTAAGTCACAAGACTCATTGACATGGATCCTGTTCAGAGGAAAAAAACAGATGGTTAGTTTAAAAAAAAAACCAAAAAAAAACCCCAAACCAACACCAAAACCAAACCACAGAAACTCCATTGTATTTGTTACACCACATTACAAGAAAACTCCAGCATACTTAATTAATTCCTTACTCTGGAGTAAAGTGCTGCTTCAGTTAATTTAACTGAATATTAATTAACTTCATTTTCCTGTTTTGACAACATCTTCTCTAGGGTTGCCCTCTTACAGTCACTCTGGTGGCTTCTTGTACTGCACGTTCCCAGATACCAGCTGTTGAGGCTGAAGTAGATACCTTAAGTGATAGCCAATCCCCCACTTTTTCTTCAAGAACAGGGAAGAACCAACACACTTCAGCCTCCCGTGCGAGATAAAAGCCTTGCGGTCTAAAGAAAGAAAAAGCCAAAGGAATTTATATTGTGGAGCAGTGGTTCAAAATTTTTTTTCCAGCTGAACCTCACATGGACTTTCTGCTCCAGGGTGATTTTGTAGAGATGCTATGGGCTGAGCCTGCACTTACCTGCGAGGATATCTGCCTCGTCCATGAACTGGGTACTGAAGAGGATCACCCGCCCAGCTCTGCGCTCCTTGAGGAGGCTCCACACTTGGTGCCTGGAAAGAGGATCCAGCCCAGCTGTCGGCTCATCCAGGAGCAGAACCTGCAGAAAGGATGAAGTCAGACATTATTTGTCACCAGAGCGATTGTATGTGTTTTGGGTTTGGTGTTGCCCTGGAAGCCTCAGGTCCTGACGGCGAGAGACCCAGGCCACCTTTTATGCATGGGCAACTATTCTGGGAATTGTGCAGAATTATCTACTTGCTTTAAAACTAGACTAGCAAGATGGGTTAGGAGTTTAACAAAATTAAATTATTACATTTATTAATTTTTAAAATTATGAGCTCTTTGAGCTCTGAAATCATGCGCGAACTTGTAGCCAAGTACGTGAATAAAGTCTTAGTTATGTTGGACCTGAATATTCTCTATATTGCAGAGCCGCGCCTGCTGCTTTACCTGGGGATTTCCAAGCATGGCTATTCCAATGGATAACTTCCTTTTTTGCCCACTACTCAGTTTCTCAGCTCGAGTGTCTTGAATGTTACTGATATCCAGCAGTTCCAAAACGTTTTGCACCTAGAACAGCACAAGGATGTCCATTCCCAGCACCAGTTGTCCTTTCATCCTTTATTAGCCATGAAGGAGATCTGCCTGGACTGAAGGCGCAGTTTCTACGAGCATGTACTGAGGTCTAGCTCCTGCCCACACTGACCCACTACCAGCAGAAGCAGCCACTGCAGGGTCTGGTACATCCTCTCATCTCCTTGGGAGCAGAGGAATCACTAAGCCCACAATCTTGCCTACTAACCTGGTCAAAGCAGAACACCAGCTTCAATTTTCAGAAGACACAGCCAGGAGGACCTTTTGAGCTTCCCAATGCAAGAGGAGCCTCCAATGAAACGCGGGGTTTGCTTACAGCCCTGTGTTTCTGCGCAGTGAGGTGTTTCAGGGCAATACACACTTACCTCTCGCTCTACATCTTTGGACTTGATGCCTTTGATTTCTGCAAAAGTTTTCAAGTTTTCTTTCACTGTTAAGACTTCAAACTGTGTGTTGGATTGAGGGCAAATGCCAACCATCTCTCGAATCTCTTCCCTATCTCCTATTTCAGAGAGCTTGTAGTTGTATATGGTTGCAGAGCCTGTTTACAGGAATAGATGTGGTGAGGTGGAACAAACTGGTCTTTAAAGCTTTTGAATCAAGCCCACCCCATCCCGTCTCACCCTTTGCCATCCTACCTTCAGAAGGCAAAGTAAGTCCACCGAGTATATTTAACAGCGTTGTCTTTCCAGCCCCACTGTGGCCCAGTAAGGCAGTGATCTGACCCTCATAAACAGTTAAAGACAAACCTAGAATGAAACCAACATCAAGTTTGGGAAGAAATGAAGTTTGACTTGCATCCACTCATTGTCAAAGGCAAGACAAGTCAAGAAGTATAAGAACTAAGTACTAATGATTAGTCAGAAGTGCATTAAGCAAATCGGGGTAAAGTTCTGCCAACCTGGAACTAAAGGCATAAGCAGCTGCTCTGTATTTAGCAGGAAAGACAGACGTATCTTATCTTTACTCTTATTAAAAATATAAAATCAATAAAAACTGAGAAAAATAGTGATTAGTTACATCAATTAATATTTTACATAATTTTTCAAGCAATGCAAGTGTTGTTTTATTTCTTTGACTGACTGAAATATTTGCATGACCATTTCCCCTCATGTCTAACAGGAATCAAGATCACAGCTTTCATACCTCTTAAAGCTTCTGTCTTCTTATCTTTCTTTTTATATACTTTTTTAACATTGTTGAGCCTAAAAGGAAGGTAAGGAGGATGTTATTTCAGGATTCATGCTTCCCTGCTGCCTTTTTTCATTTTTATGGGCCTTAATTTAAAATGACAGAAATAGAATGAAAAGTAAGAGGTACTGGGAAGCGACCCTAAGATTCAGCACGGCTGGACGTGCTCAGTACGCAGGGAAGAACATCACTACCTGGCACCGAGTAAGGGAGCACCATGCCTTGCAAAGACAAGGTCAAATCCATTGCAGCAGATGGCTGCTTTACAAGGGCTGCCCTTCACATTCTCCTTGTTGTCGCTAACGGACATTTAACAAAATCCACAGCAAACTCCCTTGTTTGTTAAAAATCTGTACTTATCCAAATTTCACCATTAGCAACCAGTGGGAATTATCTGTTTATCTCATCTGCATCTCATCTCTAATTTTATTCTGTAAATTAAAGTGTTTTGCAAGAGCCTCATGAACACACAAACTTCCTGGGTAAATCAAAACAAAGCTGATGGGGGAAGGGGTGGTCCGTGGGAGCATCAAACCCAAGCTACCCTTGCAAGCTTATCATCTTAACCTGATGGCCTTCTTCCCCGTGAATTCGGGAGCCACTGGCTCTGTGTCATCACCAAGGAGCTGCTCGGGGCTCGCTGCAGTTCTGGGCACCTCCGTGGTTGAGCCTTTCCTGCTCCGCACCCAGTATGACGGCTTCAGGCAAAAAAAAGGGGGATCTGGGATGCCGTATTTGCCTGGCAGGAAAGCAAAGAAAATAACCTGTCATTAACCAAAGCCACAACCAAGACATCACCCTAGATTGAACATGTAGGAGGTTCTAATGAGTACTTGGTTGCCTCAAAATTGGTACTTTGTCCAGTTAAAAAAAGGGTTTAGTGGTGGGGTAGATGAGACAAGAAAGTTGGCTTCAGGGCTATATCTAATGTATTCAATATTTTACTTAATGAATTAAAATGTTGTCCCACACATTATTACACTATTTTCTCATAAACAGTTCAACAGCAGTATAATTAGAAAGAAAGAAACACTAAATAATTTGTTGTCTTTGATTTGGGAATTACTAGAGTGTGCCTGGGACAGAAAAGTCACTCAGCGGTATAATACATTTTTTTAGTCCAAAAGCTGTTTTGTTTGACTCAGACAGCGGAGTAGCACATAATTTCCTTGAAGAGTTATTACACTCAGCCTGTATAAATCAAAAGTATATAAGAAAAAAGTAGGATCATAAGGATAAGTCATTCTTACCTGCCAGAACTTTGTCGAAATACACAGCTAATAGCATGTACAAGACCGAGTCAAAAGCCAGCATCATGTAAGTCAAAAATAAAAAGTATGATTCCTCCATAAGGTTAGAAAAAGAGAAACCCACTCCGTATTTTTCTAAATGGAAAATCTGAAACAAAGGACAAGGAAGAATAGTTTTCAGGCTGGAGAACTATGCATGTGCCATCAAACCGTGGATGCAATCGACTATGTTAACCCAGAAATCGTCTGCAGTGCTGACCAATTTTTCTTCATTTCTTTCTAGTGAGGAAGGGAAAGAAATTTATTCCAGGCAGAGATCTTCTGTTTTCATTCAGAATTTTCCAGAAAAATCCAGAAGAAGAGTTTTATAGAAAAGTCATTCAAGAAGCAGGATATTGGCACCCTTGATGTGACAGAGTCACGACAAAGACTGTATAATTTTACACAGTGAGTGATTTAACCATATGGTGAACCAGCAGTAAGTTCTGTTTCTTTTTCTGCCAGTGCAGAAGTCTCCTCCCCCAGACAGATTTTTTTTATATATCTGGAACTAAAATATTAAATAACTGGAGCTGTAAATCATTGCTCAGAGCCGAAGGGATATGACTGATGGAAAAGTGGGAAACTGCTCAGAATTCTCCAAAGCGGGCATAGAGGATGGATGATCACAGCAAAAAACCCCCTCAAATTGTATTTTCATAGTTTCTGTTGCCAGGAAGAGTCGCTGCAGTGAGAGGGGAATGACCGGGAGATGAAGAGCTGACATCCCCGAGTCAACTCCCATCTGCCCAGGGTCCAGCCCCGGCAGATAATGGTGCCGTTGTGTGCGGCAATGGGCATGCTGGGACTTCCTCGGGTTCATGTGGATGCTAAGAAGTGCACAATGGCAGATTCTTTGTGACAGGGGCTGTGGTTTTCCTTGCATTCATCGGCTCTTTAAACGGGGGAATAGGACGGGGGCATTGGTGAATAGCAGGGTCTTTTATTGCCACTGTGACAAAATGTGCTCTGTCCCTGTCCAGACAGGGCCCAGGACAGCAAGTTGGGCCCAGGTTCAGCTGCAGAGATGATGCCCCATACCTTTGCAATGCCAGCATTAAATGCAAAAGGACAGAAGAGACCAAGAAACCACTCCAACGGTTCTGGAAGTTTCTCTATCAGCACTACGAGGCTCAGGGATCCAAAGAGAAAGTTGATGAGGAACCCCATGGAACTGGCAAGTTTGGAGGTCCTTAAAAGGGAGCAGAGCATGAAAACCAGATGGATCTGTAAGAAGAGAAGTTTCCTTCAATCACCAAAGGAAATAAACAAAAGGAAATAAATGCATTTAAGAGAAGCACTTCCATTTGCCCGGCAAATAGGTCTTTGGCAAGCTGGGTCCGTGTAATAAAATACACTGAAGTCCTTCCTAGTGGGTTGATCCGGGTTTTAAACCAGGTCTTTTGTAGCCAACCTACTAGCTGTCAGACCTTCAGGCTATAATTCAAATCATTGCTGCTGATTCAGAGAATCTACTAATTTCCACTACTATGACCATGCAAAAGACACCATCCTAAGCACTGTGCAAAAAGCTCTGGAGTAATCTTGGGTTCATCAGCACAGTGATACATCACTGTGCAGGCAGAAAATTTGGCTACTAAACTGACTGACACTTACACATGCGAGGCCGTAGAGGAAAAACAGCAGTAAGACAGCAGGAAAGCTGCTGAGGGTGAAAAATTCCTGCACCATGAGAGCCGTCAGCAGGCAGGAGAGGACCATCACGTAAACGGCGTACAGCAGGCTCCAGGAGAGCCTGAGGACAGAAAGGTGGCATCACACTTTTGTTTGATTAAGAACCGTTGTTACAATTTCATCTGCATGGCAGAACCATTTTAAACTATTAAATATTTCCCAGGGTCAACTCATTCTTATCCTCTGCAGAACAGAAAGCGGGACTCATCTTAGGAGGAAATGTCCACGGAAGAAGAACATGTTGCTGCCACATTCAACCCTTCTAGTTTGAGCTTAGAGTACAGGATAAAACTTACGAAAACTTAACTGACTGCACAAGTGTCCAGGAGTATACTGATTTTTTTTGTGAACAGATGCTTTAATCAAAGAGGAACTCACCAAAATGCAATATCCCGCAGCCCCATTGTCTTCATCAATACCTTGAGCAGCTTCTTTTCTTTTACAACACTCATTGTTAAGAAATACATGAACGGAGAGAAACACATCATGATAGTAATCATGGAATAACTGTACTCTAAGGAAATTGAGGAGATGAGTCTCCGGGACTTCATACGGACACCAGCAATTGATTTCATTTCTTCCCAAACAGAATGATTTGCCACAACCTAAAGGAATTCAAGGTCAACATCTCAGTGTTTAATTATTTTCTACAGGAAGATGTTGTTGTATAAGGAAGCTTCTGATTCATCAGCCCTAGATTTTCTTTGTAATGTGTCTTTACAGAAAACATCAACAGGTGATGCAATAAAGCCCTGTGGGAAGGGCTCACCGGGCTCATGTGTGTGCCTGCACCTCAGCTGGACTCCTCTTGTTGTCTATGGAGAGAGAGGAACCCTTCATCTCACCCAGAGGTAAGGATCCAGGCACACAAACGTCTCTCACTCCCCAAGGTCCCCTTTCCCTCCCAGGGTGTGAGAGCTGCCTGGACAGGTGGAATGACCCCTCCCTGGTTTACTTTTGAGGAACAATTTGGGAAGGAAGGACAAGAAATAACAGACCTGCCTACTTTGAAGCCAAGTCATCCAGCGGATGTGTGTACCACCCCAGTATCCTGCAAGAATCACCTTTTCTGTGAAACCTGAGAAATACTCCAAAGCAAATAGTGGTATCACGTTTGGCTTCCAGCCTTTACCATTGCCATTTTGAAGGGAAATAAAAGTACAATTCTTCAAAATTAAATTGAAAGCAGTCATTTTCTGCAGGAACTGCCAATGGCAGTCAGGTTCTCACTGTCGCTGCCACTAATACTCAGGCAGCTGAGTATTTTAAAACGTTTGGTTTTCTGCAGAGTTTTCTGACAAGCCTGTCCCTTCCTATTGCCATAGAACAATTTGTCTTTCCTACACCAAGTTTAAAAGTAAAAGGACGCCTGCGGCGGTTCATGAATCCGATTTACCTCTATAATAGCAGCATCGATGCTGGACTGCAGGGAGAGGAAGCCCTTGTACCAGTAACTGGGGCTGGAGCAGTACTGCGACGAGAAGTTGTGGCAGTTGTCTGCAGGGACAGAAGATTAAGGGCATCACAGGAAAGAGCAGTGAAACACAATTGATTTTCACTACAAAAGCTGATGACAACTGTGCATATGTATTATGGGAAACCCTCCAAATGGACAGTGGCCCACCAACCAAAAAAAAAAAAATTAACAATTTGTTAAATCACTTAACATATGTGGATTATTCAAACAAAATGATGCCTATCTATGCCAGGCAATCACCCACCCATAAATTCTTGTTTTGCATTACCTATGTGTCCAAAGTTGTCACTTGGAATAATCACATTCTTACGAGAAAACCTGAGGTGATAGGAGAAGTTGTCCTTAAATACAACCCCTATAATTTCATCATTCAAAATCCAGGCTTCCTCCAGGGCTCTCTCGTTGTCCAGTGCTTCTAGTTTTATACCTGTGGTTGGCAAGAAAAACACGGCAGTGAGTATCTCTATGTCTGGAAACGTGTGCACAGCCACTGGCTGTATATTCTGCTTTTCTTTTTTTTTTTTAATTTTTTTTTAGAATTTCAACTCCTCCTTTCCACTTCTCCTCACTGTACATACTTCACAATTTACTAGTTGAGAAGTGTACATCAAAAGAATGAGCTAATGAGTTAATAGTTTTATTCTACAAAAGCAGAGCTTTACAGAAGTGCACACTGACCTCACTAAAAGTTTAAATATTATAGAAGAAATATTTTTGAGAATGGAGGATTTGGGGGTAACGGTCTTAAAGGTCTTTTCCAACCTAAACGATTCTATGATTCTATTATTTTCTCTGCTGACCAAAGATACCGGAGAACAACTAAAACGCAATACATGTATGACAGGTTAAATAATGACCACGGTAAATATTTAAAAGGCAAAGCATACCTGTCATTACAGAATTCAAGGCCACTTTATTCATTATCTGCCTTGTGGTAGCGGTGAGGGGTGTAAAAGCGATGGTGACCCCAGTTGCATTGTAGGCGGGATCGTCTAACCGCCCGAGGTAGCCGTACGGCACTTCGGGGTAGCGGAAGTTCATCGTGAAAATGCACAGGCAGAACATCAGCAGCAGAAAGAGCAGAGACAGCAGCCACTCCTGGGTAGGGGGGAGAGAGGAGAAGAGAATTTAATAATATAATAGTAAAAAAGCATAATCTCTGTGGGATTAAAATATAAACAAGAGGCACATGGTCACACAGGTTTCATAGCTCTTGACTAACTAACAAGGTCTTTGCATATGTGCACATCACCTCAGTAAATTACTCTGCTAAAAGAGCCCATCTGTGCTCTCTTATGTCACACAAAAGATAGAAATAATATCAGTTAAAACATAAAGCCTCATAAGGTGTTCATTACCGGTCAGGCTTTTCAGGTACTTTAACTTTTAATTTGACAAAAAGAAATTGGGATATAGGGGCAGGCTGGGACTGGTCATTCTCAATGGTTTGCTACTCATTTTTTCTTGTTTCTTTTTTTTTTTTTTTTTTTTTAACTTACCCGAAAGCTCTGCATTTTCATCCTCCACTTGATAAGTACGTTTTTCCACAAGAGGGTTTTAGTTTGCTGGAATACACTCGTATTTCTCTGAAGTGTCTTCATGTTAGAATCTACAAACATTTTTTTTTAAATTACTTTCAAATACAACCAAAGCCAGAACAGCGTGACTGCTTTTATTCACACAGTTCTTGCACATGTGCACAGTAATAGTTTCTGTTCCTTTTTTCTACAACAGAGAGGTGAAGCCGCTCAGACCTCCCGTGTTGAGCACAAGCCAGCCCTGCAGCTTGGCTTCCATCAGTGAGGGACCAAGAGACCGCGTTGTCCTCAACAAACTCCCACCTAATTGGCTTGGGTGGCCTTAATATAAAAAAAAAACAACAACAACATGGTCAATTAAAATCACCAAAATCTTTTTGCATGTAAATTTAATATAGGCTTCACACCAAGAAGTGTTGAGCAACTGCTGGCTGTGGTGTGAGCTGAGCTCATACAGAAAGCGGCGTTGACTGAAGGCAACTCAGAGCAACAAGAGAACAAATTCTTGGAAGTGCCTTCAGAAAGCTGTCGTTGTAGGGGATATTCATAGAAAAATGAGGCAGAAACAGATAGCCATGAACGTGCATTGGTGCGCTACTCCAAAAGATGTGGCAGCATCCAAACAAGGTGTGGTCGTGTGGCAGAACAAGGATTTGTTGTCTGGATTAGCACTGGTGGTGGAAACTGAGAGAAGTAGTCACAAAGCGGGCTGTCGGAGTAACTTTTGCAGATGAGATATGTCCATACTAACATCAATAAAATAATAATGAATAACTCCAATGAACAAAAAGACTAAGTACCCAAAGGCAAAAGGGTGATGCTCAGATATCCAAACTGCTCTGCTGTCATGGATGTAGCTAAAATATGCTTTCAGACAAGATCTTCATCTGCTCTAAGCGAAGTCTCAGGTAGAAATATCGGAGCATTTATAGATGTAATCCTTTCAAATCTTCCTGTCGTACAGGAGGAGCATTTACACTGTTCTGTTCCCTTTGGGAAGTGATACCTCACAGTGCTGACAGGGAGGTCTATTTACTCATAGTTTTTCCCTCCCTTATTGTTCTCCACTCTACCCATATGAATATTCAGATTCCAGGCACATTAGGGCCAGATTTTTAGTTTCCCCTCCATGTGCCCATCAAGCCATCCTAACCCTGTGCAGCACTCTGAGTTGCCCAGGTTTTCAGCGGGGTCTGGGTCTCGATGGTGGGGTTACCTTAGGCAAGCATCAGTGCTGACCCTGAACTTTCAGCCCCGCCACTGCTTATGATCTCTAGATTCCCTTGAGGAAATTATGATGTTAAAATTGCAGTTGCTTCATCACTTTTTCACCTAACAGAAGCAAGGTGAGATTCATCTTCACCGTAAACTGAGCCCCATTTGTGTGTTATTTCGTATCAGAGTAAGGTTAGAAAGGCTCTATTGCCTTTAAATAGTCACTAAGCTTAATCACGAGCTTAGCTCAGCCTGTTATGAAGATGCCCAGCGTCCCACCTATGTGTTCATATTCTCACGCAGCATTATTGACAATTTTATTAATTGTTGGATGTTTTCATACCTTTTACATAAGAATTTATTTGTTTTAAGAAGAAAGTTAAAGCCTTACCTTAACGGGAAGGTTTGAAAGGAACCCAGAGCTTGTCCTTTGCAGTATGCCTGTAAAAGCGGAGATGCTGAGCCTGCCTGGGATTGTTTGCCGGTTGTCGCAGCGGCTCTTGGTGCTCCTTCATCCACGCACTTGTTTTTCACTCCGATGCTTCTGCCAAAAAGCATTCCTCACACCATCGCTTCTCTTTTCCCTGGCTTCCTTCCCTCTTCCTCCTTGGCAGATCTTCAGATTTATTTATGTTATAAAAAGCAAACAGAGCATATTGTTGTTGAGTTGCTAGAGTGGATTCTCTGAAAAGTTACTCAGGAAATTCTTGAGTCTTGGCCAAGAGAAGAAAAAAGAGCCCAACAGCAAACCACACAAAAATCCTTTCTCTGGCAAACTTTGTTGTGTTTCCCAGCGCAGCAAAAGAGGCTGAAGTCAACAGCAGTATCACAGCACGCTGCTGAAGGCGGAGGAGCAAACAGCAACTCTCGCTCATCTCCCAGTGGCAAAGGTTGTGTTTGCAAAGTTTTGGTGCCACCAGCCCCGGTGTAGGAAGAGCAGAGAAACGCTGCCTCCTGGATAGCAACAGCTCTTCTGATTGAAAAAACGTATTGTAAATGTTAAAATAAACTTCTCTTGACTAACAGCTGCTTCTAAAGGGAGTGGGTTTGGTTTCATCTCCAGGCTGAGTGCACAGCTGAGGAGCACGCCTGTCCCCTGTCCCCCACCGCGGCACAGCTGAGGGTCTGGCAACCAGATGGGACAGAGGCTGGGCTTGCAAACCTGGAGCAGCTGGATCTGCTTCCCTTTGCTCTGCCTAGCAGGAAAAACACCCCTAAGATTTAAATAACGTTCAGATGTTTCAGAGCTGGGCAGACTCCACAGGCGTCCTAACTCAGGACACAGAATCAAGTTAAGAGCTGTCCCCAGTGCATCTCTCAGGTGTACAAACCTTCTTCTTCCCTTTCAGTCTGTCCCTCCAAAGGGAAAAAAAACAAAAAAACAAAACAAAACAAAAAAAAGCCTTAGGTGGAACAGTGGATATGTGAGGTCCCAGCCAGTGAATCTCAAGCAAAGACCCCTGCCCACATCCCTGCCTGCATTGCCTAGACACGCATCTGTGCCCGCATAATCCACCTGCATCTTCCTTGCCTGCATCGCCAGCATCATCTGCATAAACCAGGGGAGATCATGGCGTGGACAAGGGTCTTGCTGCTGTGCCTGTCCCACAGGATGGCACTGCCCCTGCCTTCCCATGGGTCCCCAGCCCAGCCTTTCCCACAGGCTGGGGGTTCTTGGGGACAGGGCAACAGGATACCAGGGGAAACACTTCGCTCCCTGAATTTAGGGAGTTTCTATTTTGTTAATCTTTTTTATTTATTATTTAAAGCTAGCCCTGGCAGGCAGATGTCTAAGAAGAGATGTTGATCTGCTCAGACAGGGTGCTGGTGCTTGCCCACATCTCCCCACCACTGCCCCCATCCCTCCCAAGCACCCACAGAAGGTGAGTGCTAGTGCGGAGCCCACGCCATCATCCCAACCACCAAAAAAAAAGTCAGATACAGGTGCTGTGGCCAGAAAACCCGTCCAACCTGCTGCCCTGCTCCAGCTTTACTTTGGGCCCAGATAAAAAAAAAAAAAATAAAAACAAACCACGAACCCCAAACAATTATTAAGATGGTGATCTAAGAGATGGACTGCTGAGTCCTTTCCTCTCTCCGTGTCCCCAGTAGTGGTGGACCAGAGATGGACCAAGGTGGCCTGAACTGGAATACACAGCAACAGCAACTTTTTGGGTCAAATCACAGCCCTGCATCCCTCCACCAGAAAACACCACCCTCCCTGGCTGCGTGATGCTAAAACAGAAGGATGCTTCTCAGGGCTGAGCAAGCCAAAGCCCTGGTGTCCTCCTGCCGTGGATGAGTAGGGGTTTGAAAGCCTCCTCGGAATTCCTCTCCAGTGACCAAACCACAGCGCCTGTCTTGGGAGCAGCAACTCATTCTGGCAGGGTTATTCCTCAGCACAACAAAATTTTCATGTGTAAGTCTGAGCAGAGGTATGAATGAATGGCAGGCATCAATTTGTCAAAGGATAAAGGCTTTATTTATTAAAATAATAATACTTTTTTTTTTTCTTTGTGAGGCAGAAAATTTGCAGGGCTGTATGTGATGTGACACTGATAACCAAGTCCTAGGACTGGTAACACTGATGAAATCCACAGAACATTTTCCTTTGTGGCTCCAAGGGCTCAGGGGTGAAGTGGTCTCTGCTCCACAGACCTGTTGGATGCCACATCTGGGTTGTACTCCTCCAGGTCCCGGGTGAGGTCTACGAACACCTGCAATGCAACACAGCAGAAATGACCCTGTTGTTGCCAAGGTCTGCTGGTATCCACACTGGTCATAGGCTACTTCTTCTTTTTATACAGGCAGTTTCTAGTTTGTAACTTCAACATACCTGTTGCAAAGTGTGCAATGACAAGCTGTATTCCTCAAGCCTGAAATTCCGTTTAGCTGTGGAAGGATGGAGAAGGCATCCTTAAAAAACAAATCCATACGAACCATTTGAAAGCAATCTTCTTACCGAATTGATCGTTTCCTTTACCTGCTTCTAGCTTAGAGAAAGACTGGGACAGAGGTAGCGCATCTTCCATTGGTATCTTGTAGATGAGCAAAGAAGAAGTCCTGAAAAAGTAATTAAAAAACAAATTCATCATTTTCTGACTCAGCACCAAGGCTTAGGGGTGCTGGTAGGGTTACTGTCCTCCCAGGTAAACTACTGAGCAAGATCAGGAGGAGCAATAGAGCGTTCCAGCACAAGTCTGCGCTGGCTGTGCAGCCCACGGGGTAGCGACCTTTCTTGGCGAGCTGCATGAGGGAAGAGGTGCAGAATTTCAGCATGGAGAGCATCGCTTTGTCCCACATCTGTCATTTTAACTTCTAGGTGATAACTCATGCCAAACTTGCTTTTCAGATCCTCAAGGGAACCAATGTACCTGCAGAGGAGAGAAATAGTGCTCAAACCATCGTAAGCAGCAAGTAAAGCAATTGGTGGATACGAGCAGTAGAGGTACTTCCTCTCGTTCATCAGCAGTTTATACTGTGCTGCTAAAACAACCTGCGTCCTCACAAAACTATTTTCATTACACACTCAGGACAAAACAAACCAACATTTTCTATTAGATTAAGGAGGAAAAATAAACAAAACCCCAAATCCAGACTAAAAATCAGATGGCATCCCGGTGAGCGATGTGACCCTGGTGCCCACCGTAGCTGCCCCGACACCAGGATGGCCACCCGGTCACACATTGCCGCTGCCTCCTCCAGGTACTGCGTGCTGAGGATGGCTGCCCGCTCCTTGCCTTTCATGGTGGTCTGAATCACTTTCCTGGAAACAGAGGGATTGCTGTTACTTCCCAGGAATAGCCAAAGAAAATCTGGTTTGTGTCTCCCTCCCAAAAAAATCAACTGAAATAAGATTATTAAAAGGATTACTATTTAAAAGACTTCAGTTATCTTGCTGGAAGATGATGTGTCGTTGCCAATGCTATGTTGCAATTTGTCATGTCAACATCCCTCCAAATTTTATGTTTTTGGTGTAAATTGTTAATGAAAAGCTAGAGCAAGTTCTAGGGCTGAGTGATGAAAAAACCTTGGTTTTTTTCTCGTGCTCTGAGGGAAACAAGAATTTCTGTCTGTTCTACCAAATGCATGGCTTCAACTGAAGTCTCCTCAGATTTTTTTTTGTGCACTACCATTAAGATTACATTCAATAGCTATTAAGACCTTACCACCTGCTGAGTATGGAGTTTAGTGAGTGGTACCCCATCCCCTGTCCATTAGGAAAAAGGGAAAATGCAGAACCTCTTGTCCAACAGTTACCACAGTTGTGAGGGTAAGACCCACCCTGTTAAATCCGTTATGCCCTTCTCAGGTCTACTAAGACAGGGCTGCTTACCACATACGGCACTGCCCTTTCAGGTCCATGCCCACTGATGGCTCATCCCAAAGCATTACAATCGGATCTCCCAGGACACTCAGTGCAAAACACAGCTGAAACGGGAAAGACACCGAGGTCAGGTCAGGTCAGGTCTGCTTATACTGTACGTACAAAACTGGTGAGTTGTCCTGCTACATCTTCATCCCTTTGAATACTTTAGAAGCTGAAGATCTGCATTCCAAAATGCAGGAGGAACAAGGATTAAAAAAAACCCAAACATTTCAGGTGTTCTTAGTTAACATTTTAATCTCCCCAAATCACCTTTCCTCAAAACTCCCATGCCTGCTGAAGATCTGAACATGGTTTTCCATCCTATTTACTGGCAGACGTACGAGGTGGGGCGTGAAGAGGTGATTACCTTGGAAACCCCATTAAACATGCAATGCAGGAGAGTGGGAAAAGAGGAGAGGGGGGGGATCCTGCCAGGCTAGATTCAAAATAAATTGAATAATAAATACATAAATTGAAAATAAATTATGCCAGGAACTCATTCCATATTATCTGCTGTTATTCCATATTAGAAGGAAGTAACTCCCTTTGAAATCATAAGTATCTTTCATGACAACACTGAAATTGCAGAAGTTTTTTTTTCTACTTGAATTTTAGATTTTACTCCAAGAAGAAAATTTCTACTTTGTGAAACAAAAAAACCCAAAACTTTTACAACATCAAGGACCATATTCTGCTGTCACTGACACCAGGGCAAGGAACTCACATCCTGGAGCCTGAATGAAGGTTTTCCGTGCACCACGTTTGAGGAAGAAAGAGCAGGATCTGCTCAGGCACCGAACACAAGCCTAACACATACCTTTCTGGCTTCTCCAGCAGGTAACCTCCTAGCTGGGGTTTTTAAATGCTTATGGAGATCCAAGGCCTTTGCTATGCTGTGGGGAATGGAAAGGAAAAATACTGAAGAGACACCATCTCTGCTAACGCTATGGTCAGGGGTACTGAGGAACCAGAGACTAAATATACTTGTTTGGACCAATACGCATCACCTTGGCTTACCTGGGGATTTTACTCCTAGCTCGAATCATAAGTTAAGGAATTTTTGCAGAAACTCAAGAGGGTAAGCTCAGCTAATGAGGGAAGTGAGTTACTCATGTAACTGACCTCGAACTGCAGCAAGTTTAATTTTTTTTTCTGAAGTTTTCAAGATAAACTAGGGCTAATATCTCCATAGACAAGGGTTTGAGCGGAGTATAAGGATCAGACCTCATCAGGAGATCCCGTTTCTCCAAGGTAAGGAGGCGTTGGAGGTGCTGTCTCTTAATCACACTAGCCAGGTGTGCTAGCAGAAAAACCTTTCCCTGTCCTACACTTCTGGAGAGAGGAAGAACCAAAAGAAAATAATTTGGCTTTGTACCGGCTGACGGTAACAGCTGCATCTTCTTTCCTCATCCCTCTCACGGCAGCATACACCTCCAGATGCTGGTGCACCGTGAGGCCTGGCCAGAGCGGGTTTTGCTGCGGGCAGTGCCCCAGGTGTTCCGGGCTGCCCTGCCCTGGCGAGGGGGCAGCCGCTTCGTGGCCCTTGAGCAGCACCTGCACAAACACACACGCCTCCATAGTGTAGCATATTAATTAAACGCGGCAATGTCTTCCCCTGTGTTGTGAGGAACCTCATTAGAACACAGGACAGGAAGTCCAGCATCATTGGAGTGACCATCTCCCTCCACCACAGCTTCTGCTCACCTGAATCCAGGACAGTGCTTTTACAAAGCCTAACGGTGTTTACTACCACAGAACTTTGGGTAATAGTACCAACACGAGACTGTCTTTTCCTAGTAATGCTTTTCCATTTAAAACATTTAGTCCCAAATTTGTAATGGCAATGGTATTTCCCCTCCTTCAGCACATGTCATTAATCATCCTGCACATAATTAAGTGATGGATTGTTTCTTGCCCAACCCTGTTCACATTCGTTTTCAATTTCCTGGTTTTGCAAGGCTGTTTATGAAGCCTTTTTTATTTTTTTATTTATTTAATTTTTTTTAAGATGTCAACATTTTTTACAAGGCTTGTGAAATTTCACGACGGGTTTCAAATGCACACCAAGGATTTTGTGTAGCTCAAACCCTTAAATCTGTAACATTGATTTTGATGAAAACTAGAATGTGCTTGGAGTAAATCAACACTTTCTTCTTACGTCTGTAAATATCCAGGGTTGTATGTGCATAAATTCCCTGACTCAAGGGCTGCACTGCCAGCTTGCCTGATCACATCCTTAATTTATCAAGGCACCAAGGTCATCCCCCAACTTCTCCGAAGGAATCACCTACCTCCCCGGCAGTCACCAGTATGTCTCCAGAAATCATGTTTATAGTTGTGCTTTTTCCAGCTCCGTTGGGTCCTAACAGACCTAATACTTCTCCTGGAACAAGCATGCAAGAACTGTTAATAATAATTATTGTTAATAAGGACTTCTTCCCTGTGTGCTAGGCAATATCTCTAAGCAGAGTAAGAGAAAGGCTTGTTTATTAAGTTATCCCCATAAATTAAAACCATGAACGCAGAAGCCCAGGTGCATTGGGTCTGGTTGCACACAAGAAAGTTCTAACAAAAATATGCTCTCCAAATGTGACCTTCACATTAGATTTTAGTCATTTACAGGGCGTATAGCAATATACTTGAACCTTTTTTAACACTGAGAGAGAGGTTTTTGACAGCAACTTTCTTCTTTTTCTTAAAGATGGAACTGGCTTTCTTGTCTTCATATTCCTTGCGCAAACTGTTGACCACAATAACTGACTCCTGTGAAGAGATGAAGTGGGAAGTAAAAGCTTTCCTCCTGTCCCAGGAAACAGCTCATCTGTTCTTACCATTAAATGTGACTCTTCTACAGAGAAAATTTCTAAACTAAAAAGCCAGGAAACAGAGCAACAGAAAAAAAAAAGCAGAACGGGAATAAAAATGTAGTGCCAGCTAAATTCCCTCTGCTGCCAGGGGGACCATGGGCTGGACGGAGAGATGAGCACTTGGACATCAGATCAGTAAAAAATAAGTGTGTGAGCTGAGAAAGTGGAGGCAGACCTGAAGACAGAGAATGAAAAAGAAAACGGGTTTCACCTCCTCCTGCTGCAGGGAGGCCATCGCGCTCCTCACCCGCTCCCTCTCCGCCTGGACTTCCGGGGGCTCCTCCCCAGGGGGGTCCCTGTTCTGGCGGGCGACCGCTCTCCTCTGCTGGATCCTACAAGGGGAGAAGGAGAGATGGTGTCACCAGGAATCACTTCCAAAAAGTCTCGGATTTACAAGTTTGTTCCCAGGGTAGCCCCAATGCAGTGCCCTGCAAAATTTATTTAAGTTCAGGAAGTCATTACACAGAAAGCGTTTGCTCAAATATTTATCATAGAGGGAGGAAAAAAAACCCCACTGGCATGCATGAGAAAATAAAGGTCAGCTTTAGCTTTTCTTTCATTGCTAAGTAGTGACTGGTCCCCTGCTCAACACATCCCAATGATCTCTTCACAGAGAATTAAAATATCCAGAGCAGGTTTTCAAAGCCATTTGGGTGTTTAACTCCCACCTGGGTCACGTTTGCTAATGTTTGACAATGGAAGATTTTCTACAAATCTTTTCCCACATGACTTAAGTGGTCAGTCGCATGCGGTTGGCGAGAGATAAGCAGAGAGCAGGCAGCAGACAGCTCCAGTCTGATGAAGTTTCAGGGGAAGCCTCCATCCTGATCCGTTTGAAAAGGAGTTAAAATGTTGGATTTAAATTTCTAACTCTTAATTTAGCCAGCTGTAAGGAAATGTCCTGAAACCTCAACTATGAAACTTAATAATAATAATTTAAAAAAAAGCTTAAATCACATTTATTATTGTCTCTAGGATATTGTAGTTCAACTCAACTTCTATTGCAACACACAGGGTGGGAATTTGCCTCCAGACACATTCAAGGAAACTCCAGTAAGTAAAGTCGGAAACTATTGACCCAAAGGAATAAAAAAAAAAAATCCCTCTCTTCAT
The DNA here is from genome assembly GCA_009806455.1 of Tetrax tetrax. NCBI lineage: Eukaryota > Metazoa > Chordata > Aves > Otidiformes > Otididae > Tetrax > Tetrax tetrax. The sequence continues at coordinate 5,930 of WHYT01013811.1, read as the reverse complement.
TCTCAGTTTCCTCCTCTCCAGATAAACTGGTTAAAACTAAAAATATGAGCTTTATCCACACTTCACAAAATGTTTTAGGTTGACTCCTCCTCATTTCCTGCGGTCAGGGGTGAGCCAGGAGGGTCCTGCCTGAGCACAAGCCCACCCTGCAGAGCGGGATAACCGTGGCTCGCCAGGCTCCCCGGCACCCAGCTGCCCAGGACACACCTGAAAACAGGATCAAGTCTCGTGACCATTTCTCCACATCTCATCTCCAAACATCGCAGAAGAAGAGCAAAAATCACACAATGGATGTAAGGCTGAAAAGCAAGAATTAATTGGGTTTGTATGGAGACAAGGTAACAACACACCCAACTGACTTTAACTATAAGGGGATAGAGGGACCTGTCTCATTTACTTCAGCTACTGAAAAGGTCCAAAAGAAGAAGTTAAATTGCTGCTCAGCATACATTTCCATCTCATATGCCGTTCATTTGCAAAAGCCTTGACTTCATACTGCAGTTTTAGCTCAGATGATCTGCACCCCAGCAGACATCCTACAGCATCAGAGAGCACATCTTTCTTTTGCAGAAGCAGCATTGGACTAATTATTTGTTTAATCATACCTCTGCCTTATACATCAGTTCCACTTAATCCTCCCACCATTTTTGCACACATGGTAGAGCATCCAAGGGTCACATGAGAGAAGTCCATGATTACTTGGACGTCCCTCCCCTGCAAACATTTAATGTGAAACTTTGACCACATAACACATGCTGTATTTATATTGAGAGTTAGACAAGCCCAGTGCAAGTCCATTGCATTAGAACAGTCATCCTTTCCAAAACAACCACCATCACATTGCTCCTTACTGCAAAGACAGCTACGAAGATGTGATTCCACGACTCACGACCAATACTGTGAAAGATTAAGAAATGCTACAAGAAAAAAAAAAAAAAAATAAAATCAGTCAATTAGAAAAATTCCTTAGCACGGTGTGCCCCAGTGCAGGGCTGGTGCAAGTGTGGGATGCAAGGATGCTAAGCTTTCCTGCAGGATGGGATTAAGGAGCTTTGATCCGTACATATTTTTTGGGTTCATACTGCCTCAAAGAGCTGCAGCTTCCTTGGCAGCAGCTAATTCAGAGATGCTTCAAATCAGCTAGGTTAGCTCCACCTTTTCTATCATGGCTTCTCTCTTCGCCGTCCTTTCACCTCCTCTGTCAGGACACTTCATCCCTCCAGGCCTTCCCACTCCACCACCTTCCCCTCCCATGCTACCTCGGCTGCCAAAATATTGTCTTTTGTAACTAAACAAACCAAAAATATCCCCATCAAACAGAGGATTAACAAGGCAAATCTTGGTCCTTTCTCTGACTCCCCAGCCTGGACCTTTTCTTCTCCTGTTGTCTTTTCTCACTCTTGTCTTTTTGACAGTTGGCAATTTGAGTCAACGAATTTGGAAAGTGCCTCTTGCTTTCCCAGATTGCACTATTAGGACTACTAATGGATTTAAGAGTTTACTTACTGGTGTAGAGAAGATAATCCAGCCCACCAGTGGAAACACAGGAATCAAAGTAGAGGAGATGAAGTAAAGTGCATCGTGGAAGTCGCTGAACATATAGAGAGTGAAATTCACCTGGAATAAAGCAGGGAAAAATCTTTCCAATATTCATGTATTGTTACTAAAAACGAGGTTATTTGTCACTGATTTGGGTTATTCTGCTGAACGTCAGTATATTTGAAGTGAAACCTCAAGTGGCAAGAGGTGTAAACCAGCCACTTCAGAGCAAAGATTCACTTCACTCACCAGAACGAAGACGGAAGACCAAATGTAACGATTGCTCCGTCTCGTGCGGAATTTGAAGGCAATTAGATAGACGAGGAGGACAAGAGAGGTTCCATAACCAATGACGCAAATGATCTAGCGAGAGAGAGTGATGTCAGTGACAAGGAGACGGACACGGGTACATGAAAATCTGCCTAGAGCCGTCCGTTTCAACTAAAACACTTAGTGCAGAAACTCACTGCGAAATGAGGGAGGGGGATTTCTGGCTGCCTGTTTTCCCATACGCAAAGAGCTCACCAGAGGCAGGACGGTGCTGGGCTGCAAGGGGCAGATGCGGTTGAAGAGCAGCACAACCCCGAACATGAGGCACAGCAGGGTCCAGAAGAGCGGGACATCCACCAGCGCCTGCCCACACCAGTACGCTGAGGGGAAGAGCCCCGCAAGCCGCAGCTGGGCACGAGCCTGGAGCTGTGAAAGAAAATGGGGAAAGGGACTTGATCCAACAGAGCCCAAAACATCATTCCCGTTCCTTCTCCTCTTCCTTCACCATTACTCTCGCTCCTCCCTTCCCTGGCTGAGCCCTCCTCTCCCTTCCAAGCACTTATTATTCTTTTTTGGTTTTGCTGTTGTTTAAAAATACATCATTTTTAAAAAGAAAAAAAAAAAAAAACATAATAATCTTCCTGACCCCAAAATCTTTATTAGCACCCAAATTGTTCTGAGCCCAATTGTATCAAAGCCCAATTCCCTGAGATGCAGGGTAACGCACTTTGGTACAATGTATTCATGCGGCGGTATTTCTTCTAGCATCCTACCCAGAAACACACTTCCAGCGCATGCTTTTTTACCTTGTAATCCTCCATGCTGCTCACTGCAAAGTGAGGAGGCAAACCAGAAGCCAAAATCAGCATGTAGCTGAGGCAGATGAAAAAAATATCATTCTTTACTTCTGGGCTTCGTGTCTGCGGAAGAGAAATTGAGAAGTCATCAGTAATCAAGAGCTGCCCAGGGAAACTCTGGTTAGCTCGAAGCTCATGGGGTGGTTATACAGGCAAGTGAGCTATAATACTCGTGGTAAGTTATTTGTGTTTCAGAACATAAGACAAAGTAATAAAAAAAATCATTTAGCAGCTTAAAATTTGCAAAAAGTATTGGAATTACTGTAAATTGTTGAGGATAGAGACCAACTTTTTGGTGCTGATTCTTGCCAAATGGACACCAAATAAAGGTGGGGTTTGCAAGTGTTACGGTTGTATTCCTACCATCCTGCCACACAGCACAAACTTAAACATCTTACGGCACCGAAACCCTAAAGAGGTCTTAAACACCACAGAAGAAATTCTCATTAAATAGCTCCAATGTCCCTAGGAAGCAGCCAGCAGCTGGACCACTGACCCCAGTCCTGGGAGGCTGCTTATCCAACAAGGCTGGTCCAGTCTTTATGGCTTCAGCAAGCGTATGTCAATAATTTTCACCAGGAAAGGCAGGGTACTCACAGCGTAGAAGGGCTCGCTCCAGACACGGATGCGTGCGGTGGAATTGAAGAGCCTCAGGAAGGTGTTGCTGAGAATATTCACAAGCAGGGGGAAGCAGTTGATGGGTTCCGCACTGCACATGACCGTGAATCGGTAGCTCTGAAGATGTAAAATAAAAAAATAAAGAAGGAAAATAAGGAAGAAAAAAAAAAAAAAAAAAAAAAAA
>WHYT01013810.1:0-25905 GCA_009806455.1 Tetrax tetrax | reverse complement strand
CAGAGACTCCGCCCCCTGCAGAGACTCCGCCCCCTGCAGAGCCCCGCCCCTTCTGTCGGGCCCCGCCCCACCGCGCCCCCTGCCCCGGGGATCCCCGCGCCCCAGCGCTGCCCGCCCCGCAGTGACGCCCGGAGGCAGGCGGGGGAGGGCGGACGGTTCGTTTATTTGCGTTGTCGGTGGTGTTTTCCACCCGGCTGCGGGGCGCTGAGGGGAAGCCCCGCGTTCCGTCCCGCGCGCTGGGCCCTCGCTGCGCCCCCAGCCTAGCGGGGCCTCGGCCTGCGCCCGTGGCTGTGCGTGGCCTCGGCCACGATCAGCCCCAGCAGGACCAGGACCCCCGTGCCCAGCGCCAGGCGCACGGCGTTGCCCCAGGTGTAATCTGCAGGGGACGGGGAGGGAAGGTCACTGGGGGTCCCTGGGAGGAGCCCCCCCCCGAGCTCCCAGACCACAGGACTCCCATGGGGGCAACAGGAACAGGCACGTGGGGACAAGGGGCCAGGCTGGGCAGCTCCTGGGCCGAAGAGGGGAGAAGGGAAGTTCCCAGGGAACAACGGGAGCCCCAGGGGCTGCTGTCAGCTCCACCTCCCACATCTGTGCCCCCGGGACCCCCCCCGCCCACAGTCTCTGGCCTGTCTCCCCAGGCAGTGTCACCAGAGATGGGGAGGAGGACAGGAACGTGGAGCTGGCCCTCACCCGCCATTGCCAGCCAGACGGTGCCACTGGGCTGCGATGAGACCCAGGAGCGTCCTGGGGCTGGCGGGTGCAGGCAGAGGTGTCCCCCGACCCCTGCCCGCCCAACCAGCAATCCCGTGTCTACAGGCCATCTGTAGGGTCTCTGAGGAGCTGGCGAGGCTCAAACACATCTGACGGAAGCTCTGCTTGGACACCTACTGCAGCTGCTTCCTTCCCCCACATCCTCTTTCCTAGTTCCCCCAGGATGGGGCAGATGCTGGGGAGGAAAAAAGGGTAGGATGTGGCTAGGGGGATGTCTCACCTCTCACCACCAAATCCAGGCTGTTGCTGGCGGCAGAGCATTCAAATGAAGGATTCCTGGTGAAACACTGGCAGCTGTAGCGGCCCTCGTTGCCTTTGTGCACACGGGAGAGCGTGAAATTGTCTTGTCCTTTGGGAAGGGTTTCGACTTCGACTCGGCCCTCCACGTACAGGTAACAGCCAGCGCTGGCATATGCCGTGGTACAACGGAACGTCACGTAAGCTCCCGCGGCCACCTCCTGCCCAGGCACGACAGAGAGGACAGGTGCGGGGAGACTGAGCTCTGTGGGGAGAGGAGAGGGCGAGAGAAGGGGTGCAGGGCTTTGATACGGTGCCAGCAGCCACCGGGACCTCCGTGACCCCACCACCTGGCTCAGGCAGAGGTGAAGGTGGTCTCCACCTCTCCAAGCCAGGAATGAAGAGAAAAATCCCATCACGTGGACGGGGAAGCCAAGCGGCTACGTGCGTGCCGGTCTGCTGGTGCGGCGTCTGACCCCGCGCGGAGGGGTGACAGCACGTCCCTCACCTTGCACCCTGACGTACAGGTTATCACTGTGAACCACAGTGTCGCCTTCCAGGTAGTGGCAGTTGTAGTCATGTGTGCCACTTTCGGTGGCATTCAAGAAGAACTTGACCATGCTGCCGTGCTGCTTCAGCCTGCTGTTTTTGCCATTCCTGTACAGCCAAAAAGTGCCATTGGCACACTGGCAACTGCAGGAGATGGTGATGGAGCTTCCCAGTTGGATCACCCCGGGCGGCTTCTGGGAGATGGAGATGCTGGGGGCACCTGCACAAGGAGAGAGATGCTGCCAGACAGCCGGGGAGCCCCAGTGCCCAGCTGCCCTGCGCTCAGCCTGGAGCCGGCTCCAGGCCCCACTTCCACGCAAGGGCGAGTTTTGTTCTGTGGGGCTGGGGAAGAGCCCTGGGAGATGGGCGAGGGCCCAGAGACGTGTCCAAAACTCCCGGTCTGCCTCCTGGTGATACTAACCTGGTGTGGCCTTGCTCTGTGCCACCAGCCAAGCACCTGCAAGAGAAACAGCTGCGTAACATCTCTGTGGCCTCTTCAGATGCCTCGTGTTCCCCTCCGGGAGTCCACACAGCCCCTGGCACTCACCGAAGGCCAGCACATGGGTCACGGGCAGCATCACGTCCCTCTTGGCTCCCTCCGTCCTCAGCTCAAGAAGGACTTCTTCAGAGGAAGGCGTTGGCAGGAGGCGCTGAGCAGCGGGTGGCTATTTGTGGGTCCTGGTACGCCCGCGTTGCCACAAGCCGCCTTCTGTCCCACGGCTTGGGTTTGTGCAGATTGCGGGGTTGAACTGGAACCAGAATGTCCCAGTCACTTGCCCAGGGCTGGGCACCCGTGACAAGCTGGTCTTATGATCCTGTGTACTTTAGGACAGACGCTATTGGCTTTTTGTTTCTCTTTCTTGGCTGTGGTCACTTGATGGGGAAATGGCTTCCTCTCAGCCCTTGCGAAACAGGGTGATGTTCTGCGACCGGGGTCTGGGGGAGAAATAACACAAGAGTCTTTTTTTTGAATCTTGCTAAGAAAATTCCAAGAACAAGTGGCAACATAAACCAGGTGTTTTAATAAGACAGAATAAAAAGCGATCTAGGGATAGCAAGTAAATCGCACATCCCTTCGGAGGCACGGCACCCCACTTTCCTGCAGCGTCGCTGGAGGAAATGGCGCGGGCATGCTGCCCAAATCCCAGCTGTGGAGGTGTGCCCAGCATCCGAAGGGGCGCAAGATTTACTTTTGTATATTCCCCTTTTTTTTCCACTCTATGCCATTGAAACAGATATTTCATTACTCCGTCTGTTGTCAGGCCTTCCTCACCGGGGTGCGGGAAGACCTCTGCACCACGTCGTGCCCCCTCGCCCCGCGCAGAAACCCCGCAGGGTGTCCCCCGCCGCAGCGCGGGCCGGCCGGCACGGGGGAAAGGACACCGGCTGCAGCCACAGGCCCTGTCCCGCCGTGCCCTGCCCCACGGCGCCGAGGCAGGTTGGGTGGCTCCGCGGAGCAGAACAGGAAGGAAGGAACTGGGCTTCCCTCAGGGGCCGCTCTGTCCTGCCTGCCCTACGGCGTCTTTCATGGGCGGAGGGACAGCGCTGCCTCCTGCCTGTAGGTCTGGATCCACCCCGCGGGGCGGCCCCGTTCCCCTGCCATCCAGGCCTCCCCAGTCCAACGCTGGAGCAACGGCAAATTCCTCACTCCAAATAACCGTTCGCTTCCACCGCCCCGGAGCCCGGCTCCAGCCTCCTCAGCCGGTCGGGCTCGGGGCGATGCCGATGGCGTTCAAATGGCTGTAATGTAGCGGGGAGAGGCAGAGTGGCCACAGGGCTCCTCCAGGGCTGCCCCATGTGGGCCCCCTTGACCCTCCTGGCCTTTTTCTTTCTCCCCCCTTCAGCCCCTTTGCTCTCCCTTGGAGATATCATGGGGTGGAAGATTTGCAGCAGGGTACCCTATGGCCTTCTCTTTTTCTGGGGCACCTCTTCTGGCCCCGTGTCCTGTTTGACCCCCCCCCACCCCACCTTTGCCTTCCCCAAGGCCAATTCTTGGCATCTCCTTGGACAACTTCCCTTCAGGCCCATTTGTCTCAATAACCTCCACTGTCCACGCTGGACTGAGGGACTGAGGGACACCAAAACTGCTCTGGCCTCACCAGTGCCCAGCGGAGAACCCTCCCACCCCCGGCTCTCACTGCTGGCTCACACAGCCCTGGAGAGAGCTGGTGGCATCGCCTTACTGTACCCCCCGAGGTGAATTTGAGCTCAAATACAAAAAGCTTTAATGACCAAGGCGTTGGGCACAGTCCTACCACCATAAGCGGTTCTACGAGGAGTCCAAAAAGACGCAGCATGAGCCAGCTCCTTCTACCCGCCTGCACCAGCGCCGAAGGACCAATCCTGTGAGCGCGGGTTCAGCCCCCAGCGCCAGCTCCACGGCTCCACGGCCACAAGACAAGGCTGCTGCATGTCTTACCTCAGCTGCAAGGGAAATTTCGCTCCCAACGGGAGTCAATGTCCCTGGCACTCCTGCTCCCGGCCAGTGGAACCCTGTCTGCCGTTGGGCAGCATCACCTTCCAGACCAGACGATGCCCTGGTCACAAATTACCGTTGCTGAGCAGTCACACCTCCACCTGCCGTGGTTCGTTTATGCTCTGTGCGTTGGCTTTTCATCACATCATGTAACCATCGCCAGTTCGAGGGCCACTGGCCTCCAGCGGGACAGCTGGCTCCATCCTTCTGGTGCAGCACCTGGCTGGCCAGTGGGTCCTGGCACTGCTGGGGGGCCCATCTCCGTCCCTGCAGAGGAGGAACATCACATCCCAGCACTGGCACGTGTGGCGGATCCTCATGGCTGTCCCCAGTCCCATCGCAGCTCTGAGGCTCACAGGGAGCTTGGGAGAGTGTGAACCAGCACGGAGAGTTGCCCTCCGTAACCGCACATCCCACATCCCACAGGCATGACTGGCTCCCGTGTGTTGCCCCCAGATACATCTTGGTCCCTCCCTACCCTCAACACATGTATTGTCCCACATTCCCCACATGGACACATGTCCTGGTCCTACCTCACCCCAGAAACCCCTGTGGATGGCCATAGGTCCAGCTCTCTGCCCAGTGGAGTCTACAACATGGATCCTTGCTGGTCCCACAGCTCACCAGGCCCTCTGTCCCTGACTGGCCCTGGGCTGAGGGACTCTGCAGGACAGGGGCAACCCATGTCCTTTGTTCCCCCGTGCCTGTGTCCCTGGAGCCGCCTTTCTCAGTGCCCTCCAGGTCCCAGTATCCTCCCATCCCCTCTGTCCCCTCACAGTTCTTGTGAATGGGCAATGCCCTTGGCCACCACTCCGTGGGGACAAGCCACATGGGATCTACCAGGTCCGGGGACGCCCCTCTAAGAGGTGACCTTTCTGAGGGAGTCAGGTAGGCTCGCGGTCACCCAGCGTCTCCTTTTCACCAGGGGCACGGGAAGCTGGAAGAGACCTGCTGAGCCTTCCCTCCCATCAGTCCCACCACAGCCCTTGTGTCCCCATGGCCGTGTCCCCATGTCCCCCCCACCTCACAGCAACCCCATCCCACAGACCTGTCCCAAAGTCCCTCCTTACCCCACAGCTATGTCCCACATGTCACCCCCCCGCGTCACCCGTATACAAGCTGCACATCCTCCCGGCCCCATCCCCGTGTCCCCCTGTTCTCCCCACTGCACTGCCCCACCATACAGCCACATCCCCGTGGCTCCCTGACCCACAGCAGCTCCACCCCACAGCTCTGTCTCCATGTCCCACAATGCCATAGCGATGTGTGCCTGCTCCCAGCAATCCCACCCCATAGCTATGTCCCGTGTACCTCCATCACCCCATAGCTGTACACCCGTGGCTCCCGCCCCATTGCCACGGCCCCACGGCCATCTGCCCCACAGCCATATCCCCATGTCCCTGCCCCATAACCACGGCCCCACACGTGATCCATCGCTGTATCCTCCTGGCCACATGCCTCCCTACTCCTCTGTTGCAATTTTTCTGTTAAAAAAGAGCGGAGAGGCGTGCGCTGCAGGGAAACGAAACTGCTGGACCGGGGGGGCGGGGCCAAGGCCAAGGCCACCACGCTGGGCGATCTCTGGCGTCTGGTCCAGGAGCAGCGACACGGGAGTCCCCCCGCAGCGTCCGTGATGGCCCTCCGGCAGCTGGACACGTGAGTGGGGCTGGAGGGGGGCACTGGGGTGTTACTGGGGTTTTATGGGGGGGGTGGCTGGAGGGTTCCGGGTGTCACTGGGGGCTACTGGTGCGACTTGGGGGCTCAGGGATTAGTAGGGAGACCTGAAGGGTTACTGAAGGGGGTGGGGATTGTGGGGGGCTCAGGGCTTGCAGGGGGCATATGGGGGAGTTTCAGGGTTGCTGGAGGATCCCAGGAGGAGACGCGGGCCCTGGGGTGGGGGGGTCCTTGGCAGCGGTTGGTTCAGTGGGTCCTGAGAGGAGGCAGGGCCCTTGGCCCCCGAGGAGGGGGATATCCTGGGGCATCCAAGGAGAATCTGGGGGCCTTGGTTCCCCACGGAGGCCAGGCCCCCACCCCCCGCCCCCGCCCCTTCGCTCTGCCTTGCAGGGAGGCCTTCTGCCAGCGCGCACCCCTCTTCCTCGACTACCTGCAGAGCATCCTGCGGAAGTACCCCGACGGGGGGCAGATCCTCAAGGTGGGACCCCGGACACCCAGCCATGCGGCTCAGCTGGGCAGGCAGACCGCTGGCCGCTGGGGTGGGGGTGGTCCTCACCCAGCCCCCAGACCTTGCTGGCCAGCTGGGAGAGCGGGTGGGTGCCGTACTGCGGGGACCGGGGAGGCCCAGGTGTCCCAGCACTGATCCCTGAACGCAGGAGCTGGTGCAGAATGCGGACGATGCCGGCGCTAACGAGGTCGTGTTTGTGTGCGACGAGCGGGAGTTTGACATCGCCGGAGGGGGACTGGAGGGAGCCCAGGGTAAGAGGTGCTACGAGCACTGGGAGAGACTGGACCAAGTGCAGGGGTGGCACTGGGACATACTGGGAGGGACCTGGGGATTCTGGTGAAGAACTGAAGAGGGATTGGGGCAGACTAGGGGAACTGGAACCAGTGAGGTGTTCTGGTGGCACTGAAGGGACTGGGAGGGCTCAGTGGTACTGGGGGCACTGAGGGGGATTTTGTGGGACTGGAGAGGGGACACTGAGTGTGGGTCGCATTCCCCTCTCCATGGCCCAAGTCTCCCCTAACCCGTGGTCCTGACCCCCCCAGGCCCAGCCCTCCTGGCCTACAATGACGCCGTGATGTCCCCCCGGGACTGGACAGGGCTCCTGCGCCCAGGGGTGTCGCACAAGCGAGAGGACCCCAGCACTGTGGGGCGCTTTGGCCTGGGCTTCTCCTCGGTCTACCACCTCACGGGTGAGCGGCACTGGGGGCCTCAGCTGGAACTGAACTGGGCACGTGGGTTGTACTGGAGGCACTGAACTACAGGTGCTGGGGCATACTGGGAGGCACTGAGGGGGTGCAAAATGGAGGGTTGTGTCTGAAGTGGGAAATCTGGAGCCCCAGGTGGCTTGGGGGGAGGCTGGGGGGGCAACAGAGCGCAGGGCTGCAGTGGCAAACTGCAGGACTGATGAACTGGGATCACGGGGGGCACTGCGGGGTTGACCTTGAGGGTACTGGGCACTTGGGCAGTGGGTGGGTGCTTGGGGCACACATGGGTTGGGATGAACTGGGGAGGCAGTGGTGTCCGTGCCATCCCTGTGGCCTCATGGTTCCCATGTCCCCAGACCTGCCAGGTGTGCTGAGCCCCCCATCCTTGGGGGTGCTGGACCCTGAATGCCGGGTGCTGCCAGATGCCGGCGCCCGCTGGAACGTCTCTGCAGCCAAGGACCTCCCTGGCCTTTTTGAGCCCTTCTGGGCTGGGCTGGAAGCTGTGGGACAGCATCGTGGCTCTGCCCAGGGCACCCTCTTCCGCTTCCCCCTCCGTCGCCAGCCCTCGCGAATCGCTGCAGGGGTCTCTGATCCTGAGCGCCTCCGTAGCCTCCTCCAGGCCTTCCTCACCGAGGCCCCTCTTGCCCTCCTCTTCCTCCGCCATGTCCGCCGTGTGGCTCTGCACCGGGTGGCCCCTGATGGGGTCCAGAGCCTCATGGGGACCCTTGAGGCCTCTCCTCAGCCTCTCCCTGTCCCAGGGCCATCAGGGGACGAGGGGCTGAGTCTGGCATGGTGCCTGGTGGCCCTGCATGGAGATGGGGTGGGCGATGGGAGTGAGTGGCTGGTGGCCACGGGCAGGGCCACGGAGGGGCCGGCCGTGGCGCTGGGCGCAGGGCTGGGGTGCTGCCCCGAGCTGAGCCTGGCGCACCCCCTCCGTGGGCCCTGCCGAGGGCGGCTGTGCTGCTTCCTGCCCCTACCAGCCACGGACGAGACGGTCACAGGACTGCCAGTCCATGCCAGCGCCTCCTTCCTCCTCTCCGACGACCGCCGCCACCTCCGCTGGCCTGAGGAGGGCGAGGAGGGCAAGGAAGACGCCCGCTGGAACGCCCTGCTGCTCCTTGGCCTCCTGCCACGGGTCTACAGCCACATGGCTGCCGTGGCCACGGCTCTGCCTGGCGTAGACGCCTACAGCATCTGGCCAGACCCCGAGTGCACGCCGAGCTGCGGCCGCATCCACAGTTTGGTGACCCGTGTCTGCCAGGAGCTGGCAGCTGCCCGCATCCTGATGCCGGCCACAGAGGCGGGCACGGAGCGGCTGCGGGCCTCGGAGGCTGTGCTGCTGCCGGAGGCTGCGGGGGACGCGGCCGCGCGGCAGGCGGTCCAGGCCTTGCTGGTGGCAGCCAGGGAGCCGGTGGCTGAGGTCCCAGCCCACGTCCGGAGGGCACTGGCTTTGGGGATGGCAGAGGGCGTGCAGGAGGCCACAGCGGGCCACGTGCGGGAGGTACTGCGGCGCCACGGGGACGCGGGGCTCCCAGCTGCCGCCCGGCTCTCCCTGCTGCGCTACGTGGCCGGGGACGGGCGCCACGCTGAGCTGCGGGGTCTCCCCCTCCTGCCTCGCGCCGACGGGACCTTCGTGGCCTTTGGAACTGCATCAGCCATTGTCTACGCGGACACGGCTGACTGCCCCAGGTGAGTCTGCGGCTCCCACTCTTGAGCTGAAAGCGGGGGCCAGGGACATTTGGGTGCCTCAGCGCCCTCCTCCTGTGCCCCGGTCTCACCGAGTGGGAGCTGAGCCGGGTGTCCAGGAAGCTGCCTGCCCCCCGTTACCCCCAGCACCTGATTTGTCCCCACAGGCAGCTCCTACCCAGCTTGGCTGGGTCCTTCCTGCCCTCGGACCTGGAGCCAGGCTTGGACAGCCTCCTGCGGGGCCTTGCCAAGGCGGGTAAGAGACGGGGGGTTTCTGGGCCACCTTTGGGTCCCCTGATTTCCCTCAAAACCCCAACACCCCTAGGCACCCTTGTACACCCTTGCATCCCCAATAGCCCCCTGTCCCGTGCTGATGCTCCTTGCGCACACCGGGGCCCCTCCCCAGGCTTGCCCCATCCATTCAAGAGCGCCGTAGATCCCCACTGTCTCTCCGGTTCCGGTTATCTGAGCCCAGGGCACCTCTCCTATCCCGCATCGCCCTGTGTCTCTGGGGACCCTCCCATCTTTGCAGTTCTTCCCACGTTCCCCCGTCCCCTCCGTGCTCCCTCGCATCCTGGGTCTCCCTGTGTTCCCCATCTGAGGACCTCTTTCCCCCCAGTACTAGTCCCCCTAAAAACTCTTTCCCTCTCACATCTCCTCTGTCTCCACCAGTCTGGGGTTCCCTTGTTCCTTCTACCTGGGGTATCCACGGTCCCTCCAGAGCCCAGGTCCCCCCATCCCCAGTATGGGGGGCACCCATACCCTGCAGACCTCAGGTTATTTCCCCCACACCCTGGGTTCCCCTGCCAGGTCTCAGGTCCCACGTGCTCCTCGTCCAGCTTCTGCCTCCCACACACAGGTCTCTTCCCCAACCTGGTTCTGCTGGACCCAGCCGTGATGGCCCAGACCCTACGCTTGGCTCTGCCACCCACCTGGACATCCCAGCCTTCAACCCCAGTGACCTGGTACCCAGCCCAAGGCCCGCCCCAGCCCCCAGCCTCCTGGCTCCCAACCCTGTGGCAATTCCTGGCCCAACATGTGGAAGACTTGGGTCCTCTGGAGGGGCTCCCTCTCATCCCCCTGTCCCCACTGGGTGCCCCCAGCATCCGTCTGGCTCCGCTGATACCCCAGTCCAGTCTTATCTTCCAGGCGTGGGAGGACCAGTGCCTGCCACCCTCTGTGGCCTCTGTCCTGGAGGTCCTAGGTTGCCCAGTGGTGCCGCCAGGCACGTGGCACCGCTCCCTGTCCCGCTATGTCCTGCCACCATCCCCTCTCAATGCCCTGCGGGCCCTGGGCAGGCAAGGAGCTGCAGTTGTGGCCTCCCGCCTGGCCTCGCTGCCTGCTGCGGACGTGGTCACCCTCCGGCTCTATTTGGCAGACATCCCATCCCTGACAGAGCACGACATGGCCACACTGGCTGCACTGCCCCTCTTCAGCCCGCTGCCCTGCCTGGCCACCCCGCAGCCCACGGAGCTGGTACCTGCCGGTGCCACCCCAGCGCTGGAGCCGGAGCTGGAGCTGCCCAGAGACGTGGTGCTGCCGGAGGCCGCATTGCGATGCCGCGACGAAGCTGACCGGCGGCTCCTGGGGAGACTCCGGCGGTCCCTCATCAGTGCACCCCAAGTAGCGCTGGAGGCCATCAGAGCGGTGGCCCGGGGCGCCTATGCAGGGCGAGCGGCTGAGACACGGGCTCTGCTGCTCTGGGTGCTGCAGCACGGAGACGTCCTCTTTGCACAGAGCCCCCCGCTCCAGGAGGCCTGCAGCAGGCTGGCCTTCCTGGAGACCCCCAACGGCCCCAAGTGCCCGCGAGACCTCTACGACCCCTGTGAGAGCACCTTGCAGGCACTGCTGGGCCCTGAGTGCTTTCCTCCTGCTGCCTTCCGCAGTCCGCCTGTCCTCCGTGCCTTGAGGGCCCTGGGCTTGCGGCACGGTGAGGGGTGCCTGGTGCCCTCGGACATCCTCAAGGCTGCAGCAAGTGTGAGTCAGGGTGACGCAGCGGCTTCGGACAGGGCTCAAGCACTGATCAAGGTCTGCAACTCCCCCAAGGCACTGGATGGTTTCAGCGTGGCAAATCTCAGGCAGCTCCAGACCTTGCCGTGGGTACCTCGTTCCAAGTGCACTGGAAAGCCTGGGCAGCCCTTCCTGGCCCCCAAGGAGCTACGGTCCACCCAGTACCAGTCCCTGGTGGGGCTTGCCATGCACCTGACCGATGCCTTTGTGCCAGAGGCAGAGAAGAAGCTGGGGCTGAGCCAGGCGCCACCGCCAGAGAAAGTGTGGGAGCAGCTGAAACAGCTGGCAGGGAGCAGGGCCACGGGTGAGGCAGGCCCTGCGCTCCAGCCTGTCTACCGGCACATGCAGGAAAACCTGAAGACTTTTCAGGCTGCCCCGGATGATGCTGTGGTGTGGACTGGGGCCGGGTTTGTCCCTCCATGTGATGCTGTGCTGGGTTATCCCGAGGAGCTGGAGCTGGAGCTGGGGATGCTCCTGCCCCGAGTGCCCCCTGAGTTTCTACCCTACAGCTGCCTCTTCAGGGCTTGGGGGGTGGAGGCGAGGGTGAGCGAGGAGAGGGTGGTTGCAGCCCTGCAGCGCCTGGGGCGGGACATAGACGCGCGCAACTCCGGAGCTGGCACTGCAGCAGAGTTACAGGTGACTGCAGCTGTCCTGGAGTGGCTAAAAAGCCGTGGGCACTGCGGTGAAGGCACGGTGCCGGTTCCTGTGAGGATCCTGGAGGGCTCAGGCTTTGTCCTCCGCCCGGCTGCCTCTACCGTGTACCTGGACATGGAGCTGGAGGCAGAGGAAGATGTTCAGGAGGTGGTGCACGAGGCAGTGCCATCCAGCACAGCCGTATTCTTTGGCACGGAGCTGCTCAGTACGCGGGTGCTGGGGCCGGAGCCATTTGCGGCCTGGGGCCATTTGGAGCCCATCACCTTACGGCTTCGCAACATCCTGCGGGAGTACGGCGAGGAGGGTGACCTATTCGCAGAGATCGTCCAGAATGCAGAGGATGCTGGAGCTACTGTGTGCCGCTTCCTCCTGGACCTCCGGCCTTGCAGAAAGGCCACCTCCGGGCTGCTAGACCCCAGCATGGCTGCCTGCCATGGCCCAGCCCTCTGGACCTACAACAATGCCCTGTTCACGGAGGATGACTTCTGCAACATCACGCGGGTTGGGGCTGCTACAAAGGAGAGCAAAGCAGGCCAGATCGGGCGCTTTGGACTGGGCTTCTGCTCTGTCTACCGTGTCACAGACGTGCCGGCAGTGCTGAGTGGGGACACGCTGCTCATCTTTGACCCCAATGGCACCCATCTGGGCAAGTACATCCCCAAGTTTGGCTCCGCTGGCATCCGCCTGAACTTCTCCAGCCGACCACGCATCCTCCGTGCCTTTGCTGAGCAGTTCTGGCCCTACCATGGTATCTTTGGGTGCCACCTGCCTGAGCCAGGATCCTTTCCAGGGAGCCTTTTCCGCCTGCCTTTTCGCACTGAAGAGGAAGCTGTGAAATCACAAATTTGCTCGGAGGCCTTTGGCACAGAGCGCATCCAGTCCCTTGGCACCAGCTTCCTTGGCTCTAACCGGCTCCTGCTGCTCTTCCTGCAGAAAGTGAGGGAGATATCCCTGGAGATGCTGCCAGACGTGGCCACCTCTGCAGAGGATACCATGCGTCTGGCCACGCTGCGGCGAAAGGAGATCCGTGACTTGGGGACCCCTGGGGACCCCCCAAGCTGGGCAGCCATCGAGCAGCTCACGGCCTGGGAGGAGGCATGCAAGACCACACGGCACTACCTAGTTTTGGTGTGTCAGGGCAACGGGGAGTGTCTGGAACTGTGTCGCCGGAATACACAGGCAGGGCTCCATCCTCTGCCTCCGGTGGCTGGTGTGGCCCTTCCCCTTGCCCTTACAGCCGATGGCAAGTGGGTGCCACGTCTGGATGCTGAGAAGGGGCAAGTCTTCTGCCACCTTCCCATGCCAATCACCTCAGGGCTGCCAGTCCACGTGCACGGGGCCTTCAGCATCCTCTCAAACCGCAAGGGGCTGTGGGACACCGCGGAGCGGGGTGAGTGGAACCGGGTGCTGCTTCGCAATGCTGTGCCAGTTGCCTGGCTCCGGGCACTGGAGCACCTCCGCACCATGCATGAGACAGGTGAGTTGAAGAACTATGACTATCATGTCTTCTGGCCGGACACTAACACTGCCCATTACCCCTTTACGGAGGCCGTGACTGGTTTCTACCAGGCTGTGGCAGCCAGGAATGGCCCCAAGCTCTTTTCTGATGGCTGCTCATGGTGCTCACTGCGGGACACCCGCTTCCTGCACAAGGCTGTGGTCAGACACCCCAAGCTGGGTGCGGTGGCGAAGCGTGTCTTTGCCACCACCCTGCCCCGTCCCCTGTTAGCTGTGGCCTTGCCAGAGCACGTGCAGAGAGGCCTCGGGAAGGCAGTGGATGCTGGCACCTATGACTGGCCCCGCTTTTACTGTGAGCTTGTGCTTCCCAACTTGGAAGACCTCTCTGTTGTTGACCGGGACGCGCTGCTTCTCCATGCCCTGGATATGTCCCATGAGGATGTGGACAAAGTGCTGAAGACAGTGCCCTGCATTCCTGCCACCCCTCACGGCCGCCTGCAGCTCATCAGTTGCCTGGTGCATCCTAGAAGCCGCCCTGCCTCTTTGTATGACCCTAAGGACGGGCGCTTCCCCACCGGCGATGCCTTCCTTTCCCCAGAAATACTAAGCCAACTAGAGAGGCTGGGCATGGTCAAGGACAGAATGACCCTGCCAGAGTTGCTGGAGCGGGCAAAGACAGTGCAGCTTCTCTGGACCGAGGACCGTGCCCAGGGCTGCCGGAGGGCTGCCTGCATCCTTGAGCTGCTTCGGGATGCTGTGGAGGAGAGGGTGAACAACACCATGCAGGCAGCTTTCCAGACTGTGCCCTTCCTCCCTGCTACACTGCCCACTGGCGAACACGTGCTGCTGCCAGCTGCCCAGCTCTACCACCACCTCCATGCCCCACTAGTGGGACTCATCCACCCTATCTTTGCTCCTAAAGTGCTGGGAGAAAACTTCAGCCTCCCCAAGGAGGTCGCATCCTTCTTGGGGCTGGACCGGCAGGTACCAGCAGCTACAGTCCTTGAGCAGCTGCAGGCACTGAGCCGTAGCTCCAACGCTCTCCCTTTGGAGAGCCTGCAGGACACCACCACCTGCTGCTACAGGCACCTGCACACGCTGCTCCTGAGAGATCATTCCAAGTGGGGTGAGGTGGCTTCTGCAGTGGCCCAAGGAGAGCCCTTCGTCCTGGTGGACTCCCGCTTTGTGCCGGTCATGGATGTGGCCGAGATGCTGGCATTTGAGGCTGCCCCGTATCTTTACCAGCTCCCAGAGCAGTACCGGCTCTGCAGCCAGCTCTGGAAGTGTGTGGGGCTGCGCCACGCCTTCACCTGGGACGATTACGCCCGAGTGCTCTGCATCCTGGCAGAGAAGCATGCTGGAGAGCCGCTGCCTGCCACAGAGCTGGCTCTGGCCTTGCGGCTGGTGTCTTGTGGCTTGATGGCAGAGGACACAAAGCCAGATGCCTACCAGACCCAGCAACTCTTTCTACCTGACCAGGAGGGCATTTTGCGCCCGCGGGACAAGCTCCACTTCAATGATACGCCATGGATGCCAGTGGACAGAGACGTCGTGCTGTGCCATGAACAGCTGTCCCGAGCCACAGCCCTGCACTGCGGGGTGCCTACCACACGTCACTGGGCACTGGAGAGGAGCCGACGGCCCACTGCAGACCTGAGCCTCTGGGTGCAGCCATTCGGTGCCCATGAAGACTTGCCTACACGGTTGAAGAACATCTTGAGCGAGTACCCAGCAGTCGCTCGTGATATGGTGACAGAATTGCTCCAGAATGCGGATGATGCTGGTGCGGGGCTTATGCACTTCGTGTGGGACCGTCGGCAGCACCCCGTGGATGCCACTTTCAGCACAAATTGGAACTTCCTGCAGGGCCCTGCCCTCTGCATCTACAATGACAGCCCCTTCCAGCAGCAGGACATTGAAGGCATTCAGCGCCTGGGGCTGGGCGGCAAGCAAGGCCGGCAGGATGTCACAGGCAAATATGGCCTTGGCTTCAGCACTGTCTTCCACTTAACCGACTGCCCAGCCTTCCTTACTGGAGACAGTGCCCTGTGTGTCTTTGATCCCCATCTCTGCTATGTGCCTGGAGCCACAACTGAGAGTCCTGGTGGGATGTTCGCTGTCAACTCTTACTTTAAGAGGACCTTTCAAGACATTTATGGCACCTTCCTACCCTCCTTCTTCAACCTGAGCCAGGGTGTCCTTTTTCGACTGCCCCTCCGTACTGCAGCTGGGGCTAACATCTCCAGGGTGTCTGACATGGTCGTGCGGGACGAAGACGTCATGGCCATGGAGACACTACTGGCTGAGGAAGGTGAGGGCTTGGTGCTCTTCCTCCGGCACCTCCACACTGTGGTCTTCTCTGAGATCCCCCCAGACGGGGAGCAGATGTTGGAGAGGCTGCGGGTGACCACAGAGCTGACAGATGGTGATGCAGAGCTAAGACGGAGTTTTCAAGCGAGACTGAGCCAAGCCATGGACGGGAACAGCCCCACCTCTGTCTCCTATATCATGACAGTCAAAACCAGCAAGGCCAGGGCTAGCACCAAGTGGAGGGTTATCTCCCAAATGGGGGTGCAGGAGGGGGCTGAGGAGTCTCCGGTGCTTGGGCGGCTGCCCTATGGGGCTGTGGCTGCCTGCCTGAAGCCATTAGACTTGGACAAAGTCACGGGCAAAGCTTTCTGCACCCTCCCGCTGCCGCTGACCACAGGGCTGCCTGTGCACATCAACGCGAACTTCTCCGTGGATGTGGCCAGACGCAACCTCCGCCAGGACTCAGGCAACACAGAGGCAGCCTGGAATGGCTTCTTGCTCCGGCACTTGGTCGCTCCGTTATACTGCACCTTCCTCACCAGGCAGCGGAGAGCCCTGGGACCTGGAGGACTCCAGTTCAAGTCCCTGGAGGATTGCCAGAAGTACCTGGCCTCCCACTACCTCCAGTTCTTCCCTGCTGTGAAAAAGGTGCTACCTGTCTTTGAGGACCTGGTGAGGGATGTCTATAGGCACCTCAGTGACGCACGCCTGCCTGTGGTGCCCGTGTACCACGTGAGGCCCCCTGACAGCACGGTGACAATAACCTGGGCATCTCCAGGTGGTGAGGATGTGTTAACAGAGCCATACTTCCTCAAGCTGAGGCCTGAGCCATCTCTCCAGGAGGTGCTGCAGCACCTGAACATGAACCTGGTGCCAGCATTTGCCCACCTGCGGCAGATCTACAAGGAGTTCGTTCAAGCCCAGGTGAAGGCTGTTGCCCTGCAGCCAGGCTCTCTCCGGCACTTCCTCAAGGCCCTGGCACTCCCTGTGCCCTGCAAGCTGGCTGAGACACCCCTGAGAACCCCACGGAGCTGCTCCATCCTGCTGAGATACTGCCTGGAGCCCGGTAATGTAGCCAAGGAAGAACTGGAAGGCCTGCCCTTGCTAGCCACACAGGATGGCTACCTGAATGCCCTCAGCATCCACCACCCAGTCTTCTGCAACTCCTTTGCCCACCTCTTTCCCCACCACTGCCACCTCTTTGCCCACAAGTTCATTTCTGACTTGACTCTGCCTTGCTTTGTGAAGAAGCTTGACCTCCCGGAGGCCACACCACTCATCCAGGAAGCACTGGCTCAGCTGAACTGGACTGCAGAGGGGGAGAAGTGGCTCAAGGAGCTGTGGAAGTTCTTCAGCACTGTGGTCTACACAGCCATGAAGAACGAAAGCGAGTTGGAGTCGGACATGACATCATTCATATCTCATCTCCAGGATGTGGCAGTGCTGCCTGTCCGGATGAATGAGACCGACTCGAAGCACCTACTGCCACTATCCTCCCTCCCCAAAGTTCTTTTTGAGTGTGACACAGACGTGGCCAGGGTGCTGCACAAACTGGGCGTCCCTGTGCTCCAGAGGTCCCTGCTGCCTTTGAACTTTGCCTGCCACTGCGTGAAGACAAGGGCACTGCAGGCCACAGAGCCCAAGGCTGTGCTGGCCCAGCTGGCAGACAACAGAGCTCATCTCTGCTGGAGCGACTTAAATGAGCGGGATGTGACTGTCCTGCTGTACTTTGTGCAGGGAAAATTGGATCAGTGGGGAGTGGGGAAGCTCCAGCTCCTGCCTCTCTTCCGGGAGTATGGTGGGAACTACGTACCTGTGGCACCCTACCGCAAGGTGCTCTTGCTCAGCAGCCAGTTCCCAGAACTGTCCCCGGGTGTCCGTGGCCTGTATAGCCTGGAGAAGGACATGGTGCTGCTCACAGCAGACAAGATCCATCAGGAGCTGGCCAAGGATTTGCAGTGGGAGCTCACAAATGACAAGCAGCTCTTCAAGACCGTGGTGCTGCCCCGGCTGTCCCGGCTCACAGCGCGAGAGCTTGTGGAAGCTGTGCGCTTGTTCCTCGCCCTGCAACACACCTGCAATGTTAAGTTCACGAACAATGTTGTGGCAGCTTTCCAGACTGTGGCGTTTATACCTGATGCCCGTGGTGTGCTGCGCCCGGCCTCCTACTTCTACGACAAGACGCCCTCCTTCTGCACCCTGCGGCTCCAACACCGCTTTGTGCCCGAGTCTTTCTTTGTGGCGCTCGATTATGACTGCAGAGCTGCTAATGACTTCCTGCTCCAGACAGGTGTCCGCACCAGCCTCTCTGAGGAGGATTTCGTGGCCTTGGCCCAGGAGATAGAGCATGAAGCCACTCAGGGTAGGTGCCACACTCAAGACATGCTGGCGCGACAGCAGGAGATGCTCAAGAATCTTGGCACCCTGTTGGACAATCCCGTGTCAGACAATTTCCTGGGGCAAATTGCCTCAGTCCACTTCCTGCCTCTGCTAGACGTCCCCCCAAACTTGGTGAACCTCCACCCTGCTTTTGCAGCCGGCACTAAGCCTGTGGCCCTGAAGGACAGCGTTTACCACTGCCAAGAAGATGTGGCTGAGCTCCTGTGGACATCAGCCACCATCCTGCCAAAGTCCTTTGCACTCAAGAAGGACCTCCTGGAGGCCATGGGAGTCCTTGTAGAGATACCTGTCACACTGGTGGTGGCCAATCTGGAGCGGGTGTGCAGGGCAGTCTGCCAGACACCACAGCAGGCGACCACACGGGCCAGCGTGCTCCAGAAGGTGTACAACTTCTTGCAGACCCATCTGAACGAGGTGGATGCAGGGCGCCTTGCTGAGCTGCCTGTGGTGCTGGCTAAGTCCGGGGACATGGCCATGCCAGGGCAAGTGGTGGTGTCACTCCCAGATGCGGCTGACTTTTACCCCTATCTCTTCATGATTGACCCCCGCATGGCTGCCTATGGAGACCTCCTGCAACACCTTGGGGTGGCCGTGCTCCCCACGCTGGCTCACTATAGCCATGTCCTGGCCCAGATCCACCAGGAGAGCCATGTCAGCGGGACCCTCAATGCCATCCAGAAGAAGACCGTCCTGCTGGCCACACGACACTTCTTCCAGCTGCTGCGGGAGGCACCGAAGCCCCCCGATTTCTCCACCGTGGCTGAGCTGTACTTGCTGAGCACCGCGGGCTGCCTAGAGCCATCCCACAGGCTGCACTTCAATGACTGCGTGTCCTCAAGCACCACCAGGGCCTTGGAGAAGACCTTTGTGTTCATGGCCGAACTGCCGGGGATTGGGTGTAATGCCGGGTGGCTGCTGCAGAGGCTGCCACAGCGCCTGCGGCCGCGGGCGCTCTCAGAGGTGACAGAGCAGCAGCTGGAGGAGGGCAGTCTGCGGCCATGTCGCTATGGTTCTCAGTGCCCTGGGCAGAGGCGTCTGCAGACCCTCCTGGTATCACCGTGCTTTAGGATGGGACTGGACGCCCTGCTCCAGTGGCAGAGCCACAGGGCTATGATGAGAATGGAGGAGGACGGTGGCTTTGCAGTGGAGCAGCTGAAAGTGCAGTGCTGTGAGGACATCTGCACTGTCCTGCTCCACTGTGGTGCAAAGGTGGAGGGCAGCTCCCAGCCACGCGTCGTCTATGTGTGCCTGGCCAGTGATGCCCAGCGGCTCCTCTACATCCGGCATGCAGACACGATGCTGAACCGGCATCAGCTGAGGGTCCTGGAGACGCTAGCACGGGAGATCAATACCATCCTGGGAGGACAGCTGGAGGCACCCGCCTTGTCAGTGCTGCGTGAAATGCTGACCTGCCAGGAGCCACAAGATGTGGCCTTAGTTCTGGAGGAGAATGATGTGGCACTGGCGGGTGCTGCACCAGAGCTGGAGAAGAGGCTGCAGGAGGAGGCTGCAGCAGAGGAGACGCCATGGCACAGCCCGATGCCAGAGGTGGATGGTGATGCGGATCACAGCCCAGCAACCCTGCAGCAGCTGAGTGCTGCCAAGCAGCCAAAGGTGTTGCGGGACCTCCTGTACAACCCTGCGAGTGCTGCCTCGCACCGCTGCCAGGGACAGGAACGCCATGGCTCCTGGTTGTGCAAGGAGGAAGCCATGGCTCTGACTCCATCCATCCCAGAGGCCCAGCGGTGGCTGCGGCAGGCCAAGAGTGACCTGCGGGCAGCCCACAATGACATCAGGCGCTGCTGCCCCAACTGGGTCCTCTTCAAGGCACATCAGGCCCTGGAGAAGGCGCTGGTGGCTGCTGTACTTTGCCATGGTGAGGCCTTTGAGGCCCCAGTGGAGCTGGTGGGACTGGCGCAATGGCTGGAGGGCGTGGAGCCAAAGCTGAGGGGCCTGGCAGAGGAGGTGGAGTGGGTGCAGGGCCGTGGCTTGGATGGCAAGGCCACACAGTACCCAAATTACCACTCCTTCCCCATCACCCCCAGCGAGGCCTTCTGTGGCGTGGATGAGGAGGAGATACTGAAACGGGTCAAAGAAGCGCTGGAGAGGCTGCAGGACCACGTGGAGGGAATGTGAGGATGTCTCCACAGAGGGGGCACTGGCAGCTGGGCCACAGAACCACGATGGACCCACCACAGACCTGTTGCGGACTCACCATGGACTTGCCACAGATCTGCCACAGGCAATTCCAAACTGTCCAGCCCCACAGCAGGGGGGTAGAGGGGTTTTGGGGAAGACAGGGGGCCTAGGCCACTGAAAGTCACGGGGTAGCATGTGCCATTGGCGTGCCTTGAAAGCAGGTGAAATAAAGCACTATAATAAATGTTGCAGTGCTGGTAGACCCTTCACTAACTGTGGCCAGGGGACGTGGAGAGGTCATGGGCGGCTGGGGGCGTGTGGAAGTGAAGGTGGTGATGAAGGGATTTAGAGGACTGTGCTGGGTTGACCTTGGCTAGGAACCAGGTGCCCAGCAAGCCGCTCTATCACTCTCCCTGTTCAACAGGACCTCCTTCTACTTTAAAACCATTACCCCTTGTCCTATTGCAACACGCTTTGCTAAGAAGTTTCTCCACATCTTTCTTATCAGCCCCCTTTAGGCACTGGAAGGCTGCAATAAGTTGTCCCAGTGGAAAGAGGGGCCTGAAAACGTGGACACCTGTGTTTGTCAGCCATTTGTGGAAGTAACATCCCGGAATTAGAGCGGGAAGCATGCCTTGGCCGCCTGTGTTCTCCCCAGGGCGCTGGGTATCCTCTTCCAGTTAACCAGCAAGCACCACCCCCTCTGAGGAAGGCATACTCTGATTAGCATCGTAAGACCAGTGGCTAACAGAGCATTTGAGAAGTTCCTGAGGAGAAGCAGGCAGTTATTGTATCAGAGAAGTGTTGGGAACCCCCTGGCACAGCAGAGAGGATGTCTGTGAGAGGACACTCACCTGAAACTCCAGTTGCTGCTCTTCTTGGCTGCTCTCTGGAGATAGTGTTCCCTTTCTCTCCTCCTCCCCCTTCGTCTCTCTCTCCCTCTCCTTTTGTCTGGTTCATCACCCTACGCCCAGCATAACTTTTGTCTAAAGGTACAGCTGAGGTCTGACAGCAGCTGTAGCTGACAGCTGCAGGCCACTATTTCTGCAAGTGATTTTGAAATAACTCTTACTAAAAAAAAAAAATTTCCACTACCCACTCATCTTTTAAACTCAGTTCCTAGTATAGCATCTTTTTTCACCACTACTCCTTTTTTTTTTTGCTTTTCCTTTAACAGTGCCAACTATAGGTTTAGGTTTTGTTCGCAGTGAGTAAACTTTCCTTCCGCTCTCCCTTTTCTTCTTGGTTTAATTTATTCTGTGGACATGCACAAAGTTTTAACCAGACAGAAAATATCTCATTACCAGGAGCTGAAACGGCTGATTCTGTCCTGAAAGCATAGTTTGTTCAAACCTCAGAACAGCAAAATGGGAAGTAGCTGTACTCAAGACAAAGAAAGCATGACCTTTGTCTCAACTGTTCTTGAGATTTCTCAAGAACTTCTTAGGCTCCGGTGTGTAAAATAGACCTATGCTGAACGGCTTAACGGGAGAAGGAGCCCTCTTGGCTGATGCAAAGGACCGTGGGTCTGCCCTCTACGTGGGAAGAGGCCTTCTGGTAAGGTTTCACTGAGCACTTCTTCAGGGTCAGTCTTCTAATGGATTGTCCTTTTAACAAAGTCTGTATACACTCACATCAGCTCTGGAAACAAGAGTTAGAGAATGCCATCATTACAAAACCATAAAAGCAGCCTGCTGACCAAACAGGAGGTCAACAGTGCCAGGAAAAAACGTAAAGAATTAGGATTCTTTGATCATGGGTGCTGTAACTCTAACAGTCTGTCCCTCCACTGGAAGAGGAGGGAGCTTTTGTAGGTTTAAGGTAGGTGCTGGAGAGTAAGGATAGCTGGCTCCTCTTGGTGCAGTCCATTTCTCTCCATCAGCTGCACAAAGACAATGGTGGCAATGGCAGAGATCCATTCTCTAGAAAACAACTGGGGGCTACAGCTGATTGCAAGCTCCCCTTGTGTCAGCAGTGTCCTACTGCCGTAGAGCAAGCAAACACCGTGCATAACCAGTAGTACCAGCAGCCGACACACAGCACCACCTTCTCACTTTGCTCTGATCCTGAGACCCTAGTGCACAGAATCATAGGATGGTTTGGGCTGGAAGGGAGCTTATTGTCACTGGTGACATCTGCAGCAATTTGCCTTGTATCTCCAGTCCCACATCCCCAAAGCAGTTTGACATACCGGAAACATTCAGAGAAGCGGATCCGGCTGAGCAATTTGTCCTTCACAAGCACCAACATCAGGCTTGTGTGCCTCACGCCTCTGGACTTTCTTTATAGCCAATGTGGAGACAGATGGTCTCTTCCAGAGGTAAGTCAGATAAAAACTTTGATTTTTACTACCACAAATCTCTCTTTGAAGAGCTCTCTTCTTTTGATTCTGGGCAAAAGCTTGGACGGGCTGCGCTAAGTGAAACGGAGCCATGAGGAGCACCCACCTCTGACTCTTCTGATCACGCTGACTGCGTGTCACGGTCAGACCCTCTGCCACTCCCGACCCCTTCAAGGAAAAAGGCTCTGAGTCCAAGGCACAAAACAAGGTTTATTAGGACAATTACACCACCCTGTGAGCGGGACTATTCTGCTTCTGTTCCAAATTCCTTACAATCCTCACCTAATAGGTATCGCTCAGTTCCCAGGAAAGCCTCCTTGCCTGGTATCCCAAGTAAGGGGAGCTCACCGAGGCTGTTCCTCAGGAACGCTCAAACTGGGCTCTCAGGGAGTGGTGTTTGTGTCCTTCCCCAAGGGTTTCTGTGGTCATCACCCAGCATTATCACTTCACTGCTGCTGGGAAAACTCGGGCCCAGCACAACGAAAGGTCAGACCCCCGACAACTTGGGCTGGATTGCCTCCCCGCAGTGCGCTACAGCAGAGTTAGGACCCGCACCCCGTACTCAGATCCCAGCTCGTATCTTCCCACCTGTAGAGATCCTGACCAGAGGACGACTGTACTTCGAGCCCTGCGGTGTGCTGCAGAAAGTCCTTGGCTGCAGGATAAACTCTGCAGCTCACTGTAACTGAGAACCCCGCAGGCAGCTCCCACTCGGTGCCTGTGGTTACGCCACCCACCCGGCCATGCCTTTATCTAACAGCGCAGCAAAAAGTTCTCATGAGAACTTCTTGTTTGAGAGTGGAAATGATGAATAGAATTGGTTTCCTGCAAGGAAATCCTACAATAGCTTGAACCACCAAAAAGAGGGGGTCTTCTTTATGGACAGGGTCTGCACAGCGTGCTGCGTGTGGGCTGAGGTCTTATTCGATGCCACACTGCTCAGGGCTCCCAGCACCCAAAGGGATGTCAGATTATTTACGCTACGCTCTTCTTATTCTGTTAGCTTTAATAAACAGCATTGTGAATGATACCTTTTCACAAACAGAACACGAGCTTTTGAACTTCAAAAAAGTCTTCCTTTTCAGTTGCACTAAGTCTCTTTTATACTCGATTTGACTCCTTTGGCTTCTGAGGGTATGACCATTACTGGAAAAGAATAATTTGTACTGGAGATCACACTCCAATTGCACATTTTTACATATAATGATGCTCGGCTTTTGTCAACAGAGCATACTCTGGAAACAAAGAAAACCAGTTTGTTATGTTTCAGCAAGCAGCTGAGCGGATGCTCTGAAGAGCGGCGTTATAACACGCGACAGCTCAGGAAGCCGTTTGTGACGGGACTCAGCGAGGCAACAGGCGTTAAGACGGGAGAGCCCTCACGCTGAGCGCAGGTGCATTGACCCAAATCACCTTGGCCAGAGGAACTTTGTTCTTCGAAGGCTGCTGCCTTCAGCCTGCTGCTCAGCGCGTGCCGTGAGGGGTGGTTCGGAAGCGGTGCTGGTCGCTGCTCCCCGCCTGGCTTCCTGCTGTCTGATGGTCTGGATGCTGTGTGTCAGCTGCAGCTCTCTGTGGATGATCTGGGCTCGTGGAGTAGCCACTGGCTCAAGCCGAATACAGGCAAAGTCTTACTAATGCTTTCTGGGGAAGGGAGGCATCTCGTGGTGAGCAAAAAAGAAAGCACAAATAATAGATCTTACTCAAGCCCTGCCTGGGAGTTGTGCCTTGACCTTTTCTTACTGCATTTTAGAGACCATTTCAAAGTGTCCTCTGCCTAATCCTTCATCTCTTTTGTTATGCACTCTGCTGCTAAAAGGGACACGGGGGCACAAAGTAACCAAGCAATGTTAAGATGCACAGGTTTTGGTTGCCTTCAAGACTATAAGAAGGAGCAAGGGAAGAAAATAGTGAATTGGTCAGAAGATGATCATATTGGACTGGAAATGCCTCTCTGATGGATCTAGGATTCCCTCTCTCAGCTCACACCAGAAGGCCCTCGCTCTCCATTGATGGATGAGGTTTTGCCGTTTGCTGTTTGTTTGCTGTTCCAATATGTTGAAAACAAAAAGCTTTTAAAGACAGGGATTTTCCAGCTGAGATCTCTTTCCCATTAATAACAATTTGTAGGTGACCCTTTGCTTAAGCCCAGAAGCGGTGGCAATCCCTCTCTCTCCCTGTGTGCAGGCTTTTGTGTTAAGCCTTGCAGGGCCACCAGAAACAGGCGCTGCCAAGCAGCAAAGCCACCGTGCTTCGCAGGTTTGCTTGCCATCTCCAGTTCCAGCCCAGAACACTGAAGCACAGCCTGAGGAGAACAAGGTTGTACGTGTGCAAGGGTGTGTAAGCGTTCCAGGTAGGATGCTTAATGTTTGGATGGGATGGGGAAGCAAGACTAAGAAGTTTCATTTGAGCTCTTGAGTTGGAAGGGACAGTGGGTGGCTGTGCTTTCTGTGCGGTAGAGAGCTGAGCAGGGCTGGCACCGGGGTCCCAAGTAACATGAAGGATAGACTTGCACTGGGTGTGCAAGAAGAGGTGTGCAAGAAGAATGAGCACAGGAAGGTGAGTGTGGGCAGCCTGGAGACAGGGCTGTGAACTCCTTCATGGAGTGGACAGTGAGTGTGTGTTCTTCATGGTTGTGGACAGTTGAGCAGTAACAATAAGTTCTGGGTGGAAATGACATGCAGAGTTGCACTGGGAGTGCAAGAATGGACATGGGAAGTCGAGCTCAGGCAGGCTGGAGAAGTTGGCTGCAAGCTCTTTGTTGGTTTAGACAGTGCATGCACATCTGAGCTGCACGTGCAGTGGCAAAGCCATGCACAGCCCCTGTGAACTATAACAGCCGTGCATGCCTGCCCACAGGAGCAGGAATGTTCTCACTCAACGTGCACTGGTAGGGCAGGGTGTATGAGATTGGTGGTGTATGAGAGTTAGCACAACTTGAGATCGACACCTTCAGCCTGCAGACCACGAGCATAAACCAGTCGCACCAGACACACCAACTGAGCAAACACTGCGTCATCTGTCCTGCCCTGGAGACTGTTACGACAGAAGGAGCCCGAAGTCGTGGACTAAATGAACTCAACAGACAATTGGGAAGGATGGCACATAGACTGAGGGAGTGGTATCTGTATGTATGTGTCTATATGTAGATCAAAGACAGAAAAAAAAATTGTGATGATGAATTGGATCTGGGCATGATGTAGATGGTACAGAATAAGGGGTGGATAATGTCCTGGTTCTGGCTAGGACAAGAGTTAATTCTCATCAGAGCTGGGAGAGGAGCTGGAGCTGGTGGCCCCTGTGGCTGGGACACAGCTGGGGTAGGTCACTAATGAGCCCACAGCTGGGCCAGGTTACCCAAACTGGCCCAAGGGCTGTTCCATCCCATGGGCCATCTGCTCAGGGTGTCCCGTGGGGAGGTTCTGCTACTGGTGAAGGAGCCGGGCACCAGGCTCCCCTGTGAGCTACAGTACTGTACATCGTGTGCTTACGTATTTTCTGTTATTGGGGGTTTTTTGCTTGTTTTGTTTTCCATCTCTGTTCTTCTGTTGTTCTCTTAAACTTTTTTTTAATCTCAATGGACGATTTTTGCCTTCTTTTCTTTACCAATTCTCCTCCCTGTCCCACTGGAGGCTGAGGGGAGTGAGTGACTGCACAGCTTGGTTCTGAGCAGGCCTAAACTATGACAGGTGGCCGAGAAGGCTGATAGCATCCTGACTTTTATTAGAAACAGCATGGCCAGCAGGACTAGGGAAGTGATCGCCCCCCTGTCCTGGGCACTGGTGAGGCCACACCTCGAACGCTGTGTTCAGTTTTGGGCCCCTCGCTGCAAGAAAGACATTCAGGTGCTGGAGTGCATCCAGAGAGAGCAAGGAAGCTGGTGAGGGGTCTGGAGAACAAGTGTTATGAGGAGCAGCTGAGGGAGCTGGGGTGGTTTAGTCTGGAGAAAAGGAGGCTCAGGGGAGACCTTACAGCTCTCTACAACAGGAGA